>DWNJ01001494.1:0-11956 GCA_018250275.1 Udranomia eurus
CTTTGTCTTACACCTTTAAGATGCAATATAATATTTTATTTTGTACTAGATATTTTTTACCGTTTGTAATAATGTTGTTATAAAACATAGTATCAAAAACGACAAATTTAATTTCCAACAATTAACTGTAGTAAAATCAACACGACGGAAGGAAGTACAACGTTAAATTACATATGGCTTAACACGACTATTTTCGTGCAACACGGGGTGTGTTCTATTCAAATCTTTGTATTTCTCCTCTACCCAAAGGATGCCTGGTAGAGATCGCTAATTAGCGATAAGGCCGCCATTTCTGTACCTAGTTTACCATACAACATAATAAAAAATATAATGAAAATGCTGATTACAACAAAGAGTTATCGTATCGTATCGTAACGTAAAGGTCGTGTCGGGCCCCAATCGTGGTCGTACACGCTAAACATCCGCCACTAAACTGGGCAATACACATCAATTACCGCATGAGATCTGGGATGACGAGCGAAATTTTCAATGCCCACACACACGCACACATACACATAGATACACACTCACACCGGCCGACCTGAATAGCGAAATGCCAACGAACTCGGTGCTTTTTTTAACCGAGTCCTACCGAAGATTCGCACTTAGTGTCCGATACTAGACCTTATCTGTTTGATAACGATCGTTCATCTCTAACCTAGATAAGAATACACATAGTTAAAGAATAGTGGTCATATACACGATACAAATTTCTTGCTTGTTTATGTTGTATAAATTACTTGTATTCGCTGGACTACATACATGTCGCATTCTTGCTGTACTAGTCAATTTTTGCGTTCAAGATTTGTATAACCGCGCGTACAACTTGTATCGGTGTAAACGAAATGACACTGCTTGAAAGTGTGCTGATAGTAATTTATTTGCATAAAAGAATATTTAGTAGCACTTAAACGGAGTTTCCAAACTTTTCAAAAATGTTTCCCTATTCCTGGTTACGAGTTTGAGCTCTGGTCAATGGCTGGAACTTTCTTGCCAAGACTCACTACGACCTGGTGTTCTCCGAGTATTTACCGAGTCACAGGTGTCCCACTAACGAGGTGATACTATACAATACTTTGATTTCAATATATCCTGTTGCTAATATCATAAACTTGAGAACCAGTCTCATATTGAATTAGTTCGTGGGATTAATTCGGCGTCCTTGTTCTTCCCTGGAACCCAAACGATGTCCATAACCAATTCCATCTTAATCGATTAAGCGGTTTAAGCATGACATAACAGAGGTACTTTCGAATTTATAATATTAGCATGAATACCTAGAAAATGTAAATAAAGGTCGTTCAAAGTTAAATAGGAAAATGGAAGAAGGAGGCATCAAATGTACAATATCTTCCAATTTCAATTAGCAACATAATCTCTAAAACATCATATAGTACTTGATAAACTTGGTGGACTGGATCCCACTCATAATTTAATCGATCCAACTTATGCTACTTAGTTAGATACTACTTAGCTCCATAGAAAAATTAAACTTAAGAACAAATTTTAAGAATGAACTATAATTTGCAACAAAATTGGTACAAACGACAGTTCAACTTCGCATCATGAGAGACGTTGTTTGCAGAGTACTCAGTATTCTTAGGTAATACTTGGTTCAATATAGGAGGAAGTTTAAAATTAACGCTCTAAATATCTTTGATATATAAATGTATTGTACTTATTGTAACAAAATTGGCACAGACACGTATTAAAAATATTTAAACTTTAAACTCGTGTTGAAGTGTTGAAATTAAGAGAACCGGAGAAACTCTATATCGGGATTGTAGACAAATAAAAACATAAAAAAAAAAATATTTTTTGTGTAAAGAATTAAATCAAAATGTGCTTTGAAAAAGAGCCACTTGGTAACGTGGAGTGTGAGACTTGAAGAGGTGTCTTTTGGGATTTTTTTATTCTAGAAGAGATAGATTAAGGACACAGAAATTCTAACTTAGGCCTCAAGAATATCACATCCATTATCGAAGTAAAACCAAAAAAAAGATTTTCAAGGACAACCTTAATTATCCGTAACTAGGTCAGATCTGATGATCATAGCTAGTATATTACTGTAGAGTAATAATGTAGGCTTGTACGACTAGAAGCATAACGTTGTATTACTTCCTCTTTCAACTTAGAATTTTATATTAAGGCAAACTTCTGAAATCGACGAATCATCATAACTTTCGACGGTGATATCTTGGTGACAAGGAAGTTCCTTGGGAATAAAGCAAGCAATCAATCTTCACTTTTCATAACAAATAATTGTATTTACACACACGTGACATTTATCTGTAATATACTAAAACAATAAGATTTAATAAGAAGTACTTAGAATCTGTTACCCTTGAGGACTAAGTTAAGATCTTGCATACAAGATAAAAAGGCAAGAGACCCCTCCAAGTTGTAAAGAGAGACAAATGAGTACTTACCGCTTTGATATCTTCGTAATCCTTCGCATCCAGGACTCTCCTTCTAGAAGACGGGGTTTCTGGACTAGAGTCTTCTGTGGGCTCGCTTATCGTACTCTCCGTGCTGGTCTCCATGGACTTGACGCCGTCCTCCAGGTCTTTATGATCTTCTTCGGACTTTTCTGTTCTTTTCTTTAGGTAGTTCTCATGTTCGAAGGTTTTGTTCTCGAAGCCAGTGCCGCTCGGCGACTCTATGTCATTATCGAGAACCAACCGGTCGTCTTGCTCCGAATCTATGTATTTCAAAGAGATCTTTGTTTTCCTCGGTTCCTTCACGTGATTCTTGGATATATCATCGTTAACATTATTCATATCTACGGGCTTGGACATTTTCGGCGTGGTCGAGCCGGAAGCTATAGGCTGTGAGATCTGTATATAGGAAGCAAAATTTGATGTGTGTTTAGGCGCTTTCACTTGCTTTTCGATATCATTCTTAAGAGATTCCTTTGATTTAGTCACTTCCGGACTGCTGCGAGGTAGTTTCTTACGTTCAACATAGTCTACATCGCCATTCTCAACTTGTATGACCGTCGACTTCTCTAGGATTTTCCCTATAGGATTGTTGGGGTCGAGCTGGCTCTTTATGCTCGCTAATCGTTCGGAAGGCAGTTTCGCGGTGTAAGACACTGACATGGAGTTATTCTTATCGACACTGGGTTTGGCTAAAGACACTGGTTCAGAAATAGTTTTGCTAAGCGACAGATCGGAGTTCGAATTAGACCTAGAGCCGGAAGAGCCGACCTCCCATCTGTGGTTGACGCCGTTCTTCTCGACGTACGGCAAATGGACGGGAACTGGCTGATCCTCCTTGGAAGCGGATCTAGTGTAGCCGGTTGACGTGTTCGCACAATCCTTGAGCTGACTGAGATACTGCTCGACCGTCTTGTCTCGATATACGTCATATCTCGAGTCGTTAACGGGCAGCTTGGTGACCGTCATTTTGGGATCAAACCGCTTCCTGATCTCGGACACGGACGCCACCTCGTTGCCGTTCGTGTCCTTGACTCCGTTGGCTAGGGATCGCTTACTGTAGCTCTGGGTTGGCGACGTCTCCTTGTACCTCCTGCCTTCCGGTCTCTGGCGTTGTTGAAAATTGAACTTAGCGATATCATAATGAGACATTAATGACTACTGCGCGATGTGATTGTGTGTTAGTTCCAACGTGAATTACCGCACATGCTACTGCGTAGAGATCCACGCGTCTATGTTACTACGGGGCCGGTAGGAAGGCGGACGTTTCTATATCACGGACAAACGAAAACAAAAGGAACGGAAAAAAATCAGAAGCCTCCGGTATGTACAGCAAAGGTCGGCCTTCCAGGGCCCGTGAGGCTATTATACTTGAAGCTAGAATAGTAACATGGCTCTTTAGTGCGTGATGGTTAAAGAACATGAACACACGTACACACGCGCACACCGCGCTCCTTGGCTCTGGGAAAAGCACACGAACTATATAGTCTGTACAGTTCTCGTCAGATTAAAAAAAAAAACTATAAAATAAATTCAAACACGGTCTATTCTAATATGTTAGGTAACTTAATACGTCACATATTTTGAAGAACATTAGTTAATGTATTCTTAAAATTGTTAAAATTGTACGTCATTACTCCTAACATTTTACAAGAATTATCAAAACAAGGGATAATTTTAACTAGGACACCACGACTCAAAGATTCTAAACAACCATGCGATGAGTAATTTGAAACCCTGCAAATACTAATGAGCTCTTGGCCTATAAAACGTAGCCTTTGAAAAAGTTCAAACTAAGAATAATATTCAAATGCAGGCACCATGGCCTGCTACCCGGCAGCATACAGCTCTTACGGTCAGACGTTTGCTGCCGCAGATTCGCTTTCCACGATCCTAACCTAAGTGTGCCTCCAAATGCAGCGCGACCGGAGCCTCTAATGTGAAGCCAACATGACCTAAGGGAAATCTTCCAGTAAAATAAATTTCATAAGTATAATATTCAGTAGGAGTTACTTAATGTTAAGTTTCCAGTTATTTCACAAACTTTATAAATATTTTAATTTTGTAAAAAATCTTTTAACTTTGTTAAAATTGTTTGTTAACAATGGGAGACGCAAATAACCATAGTTAAAATAATATTTAACCCAATTAAACCCCAAATGTCCTCATATAAATGTTAAAACATCGACATGAAAGACAAACGGGTAAACACACATCTTCGAATATACATATTATATTAAAATTTTAACAGAGTAAAGCCAAGTTATTTATTTTAAACCTATTTCTTATTAACGAACTTGCTGTTTATGTAAAAATAAGGGTGGCGGAATTATTTGCCACCTATATAGATGATAAACCGCGACCGACCGACATTTTACTTGAAATTCTTCCCAATATCGCGTATAAATATAGATTCGACTATGCTCCACCTACACACTCGCCACAAGAGTCTCGCCACTATTTCGTGAAAAAAGCAAGACGAGTCAAGATTTGGTTCCATTGGCGATCAACAATGGGTTGTCATTTAAGTTTAGTTAGATCTAGAAGGCATATCTGTTGAGAACAGAACCTAAGTATATTCATATTAATTCCTCTTTCCGTATGTGACTCAACTACTAAGGTATAATATACGGTAACTTACCTTTATGTATATAATTCGTCTGTGCGTATTGATGTCACTGAACTAAACGATTGGGCCCATGTTTGATATATAGTTTTTTAACTACAGGTCGACACTAGAGAATGCTTTAAGAATTGAGCCTGCCTTTTGTGCTTTCATGACTATTGGTATAATTAATACATGAATTAAAAATAATAAAATAAATAATTAAAGAAATTAAATAAATCAATGATAGGTAAGACTATGGTATTCAGGAGCACAAATTTGTCTATTTGTGCGCAATTTTCATGCTTCTACGCTATTTTGATACCATCAAAACTGGCCCTCGTTTTAAAGGCTTATGAATAAGTATCTAAGACTTTCAGAAATATATACGGAACTTAATGTTTCTCTCTAAGACGGATTGTGTTTTTAAGAGGAAATAAATCTGAGTTTTTGAACGGGTCTAAATAAAGCTAAATATTGACCCGGTGTTAATTACACAATTAAGAGAAAATTGATACAAAAGAAAATAGGTAAATAATTGACAACTTGCACGTATTTCGTAAGCCAATCTAAAAAAAAATGTTTAATCTAAATCTGGTTCTGCCAATGGAAGAGGATCCTATGTTGTCCTGGGACCGCAGTGACCACTTACCATCACGGTTCCACGTTTGTTTGGCACACTAGGACTAGGCACTAGGACCGCGCTATCTGTACACTTGATATTCCAAGTACAACATACGATGGCCGACTATGTTTGGCACACAATAGTTTTACAACGATCGCCTTTATAACCATAAAGTTGTACAACTGAAGCCAAATACAGACTGTAAGGGAAACGCAAACTTAGCGCAGTGCAATAAAGCGCTTTTTCGATAAATTGTACAATGACCCGAGGAAAATGGCTGTATGGAGAACGGGACGTTATATTGTGAAATTAGTTCACTTATGAATTGTCTGTTATGCCGGCGATCTGGTTTCGAGTCCAAGACGGCGGCACCTAATTTTCCAGAAACATGTTGAAAATTGAGTTTGCTCCGTTTGCTGCGAAACCCTAAAATTTTTAAACATGTATAATCTATGCATAAAGCAACTCAAATCGATCTAAAATATATCGCTTTATGTAACATAACTAACAACGTAAATAACACAGACAAGAAAAAAATATAAAAATTATACATTTAGTTTTTGTACTACAGTAAATTCAAAATGTACTCTTACTCTTTACCTACATTATGTAACAATTTGGTGTCCATAAAATATGGAAGAACGCGCATATTTAATGATATTCTTGTACACAAATAAATTAATTAATTTAAAAACGTAGAAGAGTAACTCCAAACCCACTATCAATGCAACACTTGTAGGTACTAATTAGGCATCTGACAAAAAATCTTTTGTTCATTGTTTCGCGTGTACATAAATAAAACCTAAACGCAAAATTCCGAATCATTCCCAGAGCCAACGAACGCCTTACTGAAAAAATAAGATAAAAACAAAAAATACCTCCGTGATGGTCGCCGCCGAGTGCCTGGGCTTGCGTATCCTCGACTCGGGCGCTGGCGGTCTCCCGATGTCGTTCGAGATCGACTTAGATCTTGAGATCTCGCCATAGTTCTGCGAGTTTTGCGCCTGACTCTGCTGGATCCTTTGTGTCAAGGGCACGTAGTTCGCGGGGGAATACTTGTTGTACAGCTCGGCCGTGGACATCGCCAGGGCGGCCGAGCTGATGATATTCCGCTTGGGCCTGGCCTCGGAGGCCTTGCCGCTCTCGCTGCGCGTCGTCGAAATGTCCCTAGAACGTGACTCGCTCCGTTCCGATCTATATCTAGTCGAGATTCCGCTGTCCGAGTCTGTGATGCTGGGTGCGCGGGAGTTTCTGCTGTACTCTACTAGGGACGTTTTCCTCTCTCGCTTGCCATCGACGTCTGAGTACTTGGACCGGTACTCCGTCGTCCGGTCACCGTAGGAAGTCCTCAGCGTCGAGGTCGCATAGGTTCCGCTACTCGTCCGATAGTAAGGCTTGTCCAAGCTGTTCGTGGACGTCAGGGTGGACCTGTAGGAGCCGGACAGGCTGCTCGAGGTCGCGTTGTATCTGGAGGGCGATACCACCGGCATTTTGTCTGTTTGCAATCACTACTATCACATAGTTCGCTTATTATGTACGGTTTAGTGCGCGGTCGCTTTTAGACGAGAAGGGGGGCGCTTTCTTTGCATCTTTCGTTATCTGCAACAAATGGAAAAGTTGGGATCAGGGGTTTGAAGAACAAAAGTTTAGAGGCGAGGCGTCTATAGTCTTTTGACATTGATATGTTACACGCACGCGTTTCAATAATATCCTAATCAAATCAATCCAGTGTTTACAAGTTTTAAAAAAGCATTTCAGGACGAATAAGACGTAAGCGTGAACGTAACGCAGTGGAGTAAAGAATTCGTTTTGAAGCCAGAACTTCCGTGTTACCCTAATTCCGTTTTACTGCGTCATAACATATATACATCTCAATCAAAGATGTTATGGACCTCCATAACTGTATCTGGAACTATCGGACGTCCGAATTACAAGTATATCCGTACGAAATAACCGTAACCAAGCGATTTAAAATATTAAAATAATTACCGATTACCTTACCGCTACGCGTAACGCCAGATTTTTGTTTTTGCTCAGCCTAACCGACTATTTGATTTATATTTTACGGTGACAATTTTAAATTTAACATATTGACAACTACCTGACAAGGCGCACTTCGTACCGCCTACCCCGTCACCGTCCCACATTTTTTTAATTTATGAACCAAAAATGTATATGAAACAAACACTAAATGTTAAGTAAAACTTACAACGATACATCAGTGAAAACCGCATTCAAATCTTCCGTTTCCGAGATTAACGTGCACAAACGCACAGACATTTTTTTTTTTCTATTTAATTCTATTCTTTAATTAAGACCCCTAAAATGTTTTTCTCTTAGATATCTTCCATGTACAAACATCGGTCAATTACAGATTTTTGATTCATATAACCGTGATATCAATATAGATAGGTACTACTACATAGTGAGTTGTCTAAGCGAAGCATTTTAATAACACCAGACGGTCTTATCAGAGTCTATTGATAAAACCTTGTTGCCATGAACAACGTTTATTTGTAACAACCTTGACAACGCCTTTAACTAATCACTGGTTCACATCGTAGACACCATACTTGCCTATATATTGTATACAAGTTTTTTGCGCCGTTGCCCGCATTATAAAGTAAAATAAAATAAAATTTCAAAGTAAATAATAATAAGTAAATAAAAAACAACAAAATCTTAGGCGAATCCCTATAAAAATACATGTACCCCCCTTAAGTGTAGTAATAAGGATCGAAGTGACTCCCTAGATGGATCTTATTTATAGTTTGACCCAGTGGATGTCGCTGTTAACTATTATATTACCTTACGTATGTTGTATAAATGTCCTGCCCTATAAACCCCTCTATCTTTCAGTGGAAGTTCCATCGAAATCGGTCCAGCCTCCTTACCCCTTACAAACATAATGACAGAATTTTTAAATGGTTGTTTAGGTATTAGTGTCGTAAAAATAACACACTGCACTTGAAAAACCCTTTTATATTGAAATCACAGACAGTTCAATTTTATTATTAATAGATTGTAGATACTAGAATATAGTATATATATATATGTATATATATATATATATATATATGTATATATATATATATATATATGTATATATATATATATATAATGCCAGCGACGCTTGAATGCGTATTTGCCGTATTTTGAAAAACAGCAGTCGCTATATTTAAGCACAACTCTTATAGCTTTTTTAAACCGACGAATGAACAATCAATCTTCCCCTGTATTTCCACCCTTAGGGTGTTTTTTTCCAATTTTATTAATATGAGACCTAGGTATGCGAGGTGTACACATAACTCAGTAAAATCAGTACGCAAATATCCTCTACATACTTCTATATTCTTTTAGGGATATAATATTTGTTTAAAAATTTACAACTTCGGAAATCTATCAAAATTAGTCTGCTCTGTAAAAAGTTATGCGTGGTCAATAACATACAAGTAAGATAACAAATATACGTATCGAATTGAGGACCTCCTCCGTTTTTTTCGTCGGATTAAAAGTAGCATTAAGTCCACTTCAAAAGTTGCACACGATGAGATTTAAATCCAAAAGACATGCTTTCGCATCTTTTAGTTTAGAAATTAAGATAAAAAATATAACTCTTCTGGAAAGTTCGATTTTCCGAGATTTAGATAGATAAATGATTTTTTTTCGCCAACATAGACAACAACAACAATTACAAGTTAAATTATAAAAGGAAAGATAAAAACATAACTTGAGCATTTGTTTATGCATATTAAACGACGTAGTTGTGTTGTCACGCTCAGCCTGTGCCGTAGTGCATGCATTACAACTGCTGGTTCTCAGTGCGACCCAGTGTCGCGGAGTCCAGACAAACAGTGACAACAATGCAAGTATGCTATGCGCCAATACAAGTTGATGTGGATTACATTTTTCGTCGATATTTGCCTCTGCCTATTCTACTTTTTCGAAGCGCGCCTAGCCCCGCGGCTAGTGTAGATCGCATGCGATTAAGCAACGTCGGGCGCGGTCAGTAACTGGATGGCTCTGACCGATAGTGGTATTTTCATGCGCGTTTCCGTGATTCGAAGGGCATGTTAAGCAGTTGGTCCCGGTTGTTATCGACAGATAGCAGTCGTTAAACCTCGTCGGAGTCAATTTGTTTTGAAAAATCTGACATACCGGTTGGCCACTAAGCAGGTTCTTCCGCCAACGCCAAGGCTCCAGGCATTCCTCAGTTGTAGGAAGAGACCTGTGCCCAGCAGTGGGACTTAAGACAACATGTGGCCATATGGTTTGCCACCTTATTAATTTCGAATAGGATCGAATATGAATGTTTCAACCATCCGACTTTCACTTCTACATTATTACAGTTCTGTTTTACAAATGTTTTATCTACATACATTGAGTGGTTATTCGTGAGACATGTTTATGTGTTGTCTATTTCTTGTACCTATCAAGTGTCTTAGAAATTTCCCCTACTTTTTATGTAAATGAATTTGATAATGTACCCAAAAATAACTACTGCTTACTTTTCCGTCAATTCAAATTAGTTTATTCCGGCCATGGGTATAATTAACTGAATTTAGGGCAATGATTAACAGTTTGCTAAAAATAACCAATACGTATATAGAAAATATGAGCTTGTGCAAATTGTCTGTGTCTGAATCTTTTAGATTTTCAAATGGTAATGCGGTTACTTGTCTCTATTGGTGTTAAATAATGTAAAGTTAGTAATTGAATGTGTAGGTAGTATTTACGATGTTGATATTATTTATGATGTTAAGTGGGCACTGTCGCCAATTTATCATCACCAAACAGCAGACCTCTTTTTGGAACAGCAGACCTCATTTTGGCTCTGGGTATAGAGCCAATTTATAGCAGTGCAAACCCTTTCTCTGTGCTTTTTGAAAAAGTGTTATAATTAACACTAATACTTTTCTTCGATTGTAGTGCAAAACCAGTACCAAACCAAACCACCTTTATCGTAAATGCTTAGAACCATGGAAAGACAGAAGTCCCTAGACTCAGAAAAAATATTAACACATCTTTTAGATTTTCGATTGGTTGGGAATATAACCTGAATCGCAGTCGCAGATTGTCATGATGACCACTGTGCGAGAAATGGTTTTCTAATTAGGGCTTTTGACCAATCATATTGAACTACGTAATAGGAAAATATTTTATCACAATAAAAATCGTAAAAACATATGAATAAAATATTTAAACAATATTCATAATAATTACAACTTTAAACCTTAGTTACAGTTGAATTGTTATAAATTATCTTTTTTTTATGTAATTCCGTAATTTGCTCTAAGGGTCATTGTATTTAGTGTTTCTGTATTATTTATTTTTAAGAACGGTGGATTTTTTAACAATAAAAAAAATCATGAGATTAGAAAAATAACTAATATCGAATAATAAAATATTCATGTAAACAAACCAACCTACGAATGTTAACTCGAATAACTGGATATTAGGAATATCATGTATCTGACTTATTTATATTGATAATAGTTATCATGTTATGTTATAGGTACACCTGTACAGTGCGAATTACATGCCGCTCACTAGCAAACAACTTCTCAGAGCCTAGTATATGTAGCTAAGTCGTTTCTATAGTTTTTGATACCTAATATTCAGTTTAAAAAAACAGAAAAGTAGTTTAAATGTCAAGGGAATAAAATAATATTTCTAAATTAACTAATGTTAATGTAAAACTTTGTGTACTTTTCTGTAAAGTGAGCAAATGCCATATACCTAATAGGTAAGTTTATAAATTTGACTAAACATCTAAATGGCTTTGATAAGTAGCTATTAGTTATTACAGTGGATATTTATACGTATTACCTACATAATTACGCATTCGATAACCGCACTTTTTCTGGTTTTATAAACTTGAATTTCGTTTTCTTTGTCTTGTTGTAGAATTAAATTATGTACATGAAAAAAATAAAACTTTTGGGTTAGAAAGAAATGTTGAGGTTGGGCCACGGGGAGACTGATGAGTAATGTCCATTGCAAGAAAATATATGAACCGTAACTTGTGACGCCGTCTACGTTACTTGTGGCGTTGTCAACAGATGTCGCCACTAGTTACATTCTTATACATAATATCGTGAAAAATCAAACTTTAGCTTTTAGTTTTTCATTTAAGGAGCATATTCGATATTTTATACAAAAATAAAAAATATATAAAAAAAAATGTAAATTGGGACAAAACCATGCGTCGTTATGACACTTAGCAGAGCGTGGTTTCGATCCACGGACCTCTGGGTTATGGGCCCAGCACGCTTCCACTGCGCCACT
>DWNJ01001495.1:0-11955 GCA_018250275.1 Udranomia eurus
TTATTAAATCATCTTATCTATATCTATTCAATACATGTAATAAATCTGTAAGTGATTCATGTCGGTACATGGAAGATATCTAAGAGAAAAACATGTTAATTAAAGAAAAGAACACAATAAAATCATTTTTAGAATTTTGCGCGCTAATTTCAGAAACAGCTGATCCGATTTTATGCGATTTTCACTGATGTATTTTTGTAAGATTCACTTAACATTTAGTGTTACACTTAACACAACACTTAACATTCATGTAAAATAACAAAAAATGTGTGACGGGGACGGGAAGGCGGTAAGAAGTGCGCCGAGTTAGCTAGTTTTAAATAAATGATTAGTGAATTTTATAATTTTAAAGATTCGTGAAAGTAGTTTCCATCAGGCCATCTCAGACATGTATATATCTCTGCCATATAGGATTAGGAATGTTAGAGTGACGTAGGCGTTTTCCGAACAATCTTAAGTCGGTTTTAAAGGAGCTTTCTTCTCATTACATATTTGAAGTATCCGTTTATGATTACCTAAACTACTTGTTTTTAAAAGAGTAGACTCTCTGTATCCCGAGTGTATTCTTCGATCTAAATATTTGTTAAAAATGCTCAGTAGACTAAAGCGACTGAAGGTATGTATTCGGTCCCCAATGTTTTAAATCAAGAAGAATTTCGGTGATATTATTGATCAAATACCAAGTTATAGGCGAACAGAATTTTGTTTCCGCTTTGCTCTCGGCATCTTTATACGTAACATGATTATATTACATTAAAGAACAGATGGTGCAGGGGTCGCAGATGGGGTGGGATGTCTTTGACAATGACAGTCATATCTCAATCTACCGGTTTTTGTGATCAAACCACTATAGTGTAATAAAACAGCGGGGTTCACAAATATACACACAATGCACAGTCAAATGTATACGAATAGGTAGATGTTACAAGGCAATACATATATGTTATGTTACTTACATAACATATATGTATTGTCTTCTCTCTGCTTCTGTTTTCCATTTTTTAGAATATGACGAATAAATAAAAAATAGATATGACAGTTAGAGGTAACTAATAAAATATATATAAATTGTAACAAATAAAACGAAATAATAGGATGAATTGATAAAATTTATAATTATATAATTTGAATAAACTGTGCTATGTACAGCCGCCGCAAAATAAACAGCGGCGTGATTTTCTCTTATTTTCAGTAAAAAAAATCATATATAGGTACTCTACAGACGAGTAAATGACTGACTGACTGTTTGACTGATTTAGGACCATAAGAACTTGCACACGGGCTTGTTTGATGTTGACAAGAAGGATTTTAGAACATTCAACTACATGCTAGTGGAAAGCGTACGAAAGCTTGAATGGCGATTCCGCCAGTCGCAGAGATAATCTCCTTTTACGCAAGTGTAGCTCCGGCGACTGCTACTTAACTATTAGTTACAAATGAAGTTACCATATTATGAGCATTCTCACCATTGTTCACACGTCCGTACGTTTGTTCTGAACCTTCTGTATAAAAATGTAAGGCATAGAAATGGCTTTGGACACACTCCTAAGTATTGAAATTGAAGGCACGTATAAATGTTCTCATCTAAAAATGCAAGCCCCTCCAAAGTCTTTACCCACACATGTACCGTTTTATAAGCCAATAATATTTCGGTAAAAAGTACAAATGAAGCAAACTGCTAGTTTATTTAATCAACCAGTCCATAAGTAAGTCATACAATTCGTGAATTCACAGTGACAGTAATAGATCGGCCTATTAATTGAGCAATGGTTGCACGGACGAGGCTGAGTTTAAAGAAAAATAGCCTACACGTACTAGTAAAGAGTTGTAATAAATATACGCTTCCGCACTTTAAAATACTTTTGTTTATTGGATGGGCGTACATTTTTAAACTAGAAGGTCAAATTATTTCGATTATATTATATATATTCTTACACTAGACTATGTACAGTATACCTATTTGGTACAAGTATAAATATGATGCCTACTTATAAATCAAGGTGTGCAAGAAACGTTTATTGCTGGACATTCACTTCAGGCAACATTTGTAACGTTTCTTCACCTCCACGCGTGTAAGAACAATGTCTGACCACTAGAATCTTGTCTTTAAGAGTTTACTTAATCATTACGTCTTAAAAAGAAATCAGAACTTTTGATCTTAAGACGAAATTATAAAATGTCTTTGTTGCTTAACGTCTAATGCGTTTATGATATTGACTAATTTGATATAATAGTATAATTTATTTGGGAAACTATGTCAGATTTTTCACCCTATAGAGTTGAAATATTTAGCTGAAATGCCCTTTGAAAACGATCTATTGGCAATTTGTGAAGTACACTTCGTTTTCATTGGGTTTTGAATAATCGCTGGCAGTTTGAAGCGTCGATAAAATCCTCTTTGTTTGCAAATGAAAGTTTTGACTATTGGTCGTGTTTATGTGCTTAAAAGCTTTGTGTGCAAATATTACTAAAATGTTAGACTCCTGGTTTAAAAACTGTCCGAGTTAAAACTACATTCAATGCTAATTACGAATTTATTGGTTGTATTAAATGTGAACCGTCTTAAACGTATATTCGTATTAAATTTATGGTTCTATGTTTGGAATAACTATGCCTATTATTTTTAAGAGGTTATTACTAAATGTTCCCTTGTTAATTTTAACCCTTAGTAATGTTTTTTGTTCCAAACTTGTTCCACCGTAAGATCTGAAGGATTTTTTAATTATAAATGCTGTGTTGTCATCGGACGTAATCCGAAACCTTTATTGCTTATTTAAAAATATTCATATATACGCTATGTGTAATATACGAAATATATTACACATATATATTGTATCATAATAATGTATTATTGTACTATATGCATGCAAAATACGATATGCATATATAAATATCTGAAGTGATGCAGCCAACAAAACAATAATAACTGTAATATTTATTTTATCAACTTTTCGCTACGGTCATTTCAGAGTTAAAGGATCAATTAAAAAGATTCTAATTAAGATTCTGTTTTAGATTCATGTTAATTTATTTAAGGACAATTCAAATATTCGAAACTCGGTCCAAAATGTTTTATCTATTGAGTAAAAAACTCGGCGTCGAGAGTCAAATTAAAAACGTCCGAGTTAAGGATCTTTGATAAAACGGTTTCAAGTGATCTTTAAGCAAAATTAACAAGTGTGACAGGATTCTTATGATTGATGTTATTTAACGGGATATTTATTAGATTAGAGACATATATTATTATTCCTCTGGATATCTAATTTGGATATATAATAAACTTTTTTTTCTTATTTATCCTATCTTCCATTTAATATTTCTTGTCCAGTCACTGGTCTGCTGGAAGAGATTTCATTAGAAATTAGCAGTGCCTTTGTACTATATTTTGTTGTGCTAACATAAATAAACATACTACATACGTAAAATCCCTTTCACTATATTATATATATTCCTGACAGGCCTATTAAATACCATACTATCGGCTGGCAGACTTTAGAAAAATTATTAGAAAGGTAATAGGCATTAAGTTTACCCTTTCAATTTTCAATGTTTAAGTTATTTTTAGCGACTTCAGGTCAGATGGATAAATAAAGTATTGGCTAGGTATACACAATTTTAGTAATTATCTGAATTCGTGCTTTATCTCCCTACTTAATTTATATCGAGTGTAAACTAAAACTGACAACGATTTTGGAATAACTAATAAGAGTTTTATAGTCTCGCTCGCATTGTAAATTCATAGAACAGCTATTGTGTTTAACGAGGATATAAAGGACTTTTAAGCTGTTTAATGTTGACTAGTGCTATTTAAAAATGTAAATTTTATAATTAAATATATTTTAAGTATTATTATATTATATTGCTAACTACGAGATCGATTAACAGTCGACAAAAAAGAATAATATACTAGAATATTTTTTTATTTTTAATTGTTTGACATATCCGATGCTCAAGTCACTCTCGATTCAGTATTTAAATGCCATCCGGGTATAACAGGTGTGTGTGCGTCATAGGCGTGGTTATATGCTCAATTGTTTATTTTACAAATTTGATGTATTTCTAATGTCTTAGTACATACAATATTCACTTTATACACTTCTCCGTATAAACTTTGACTGTCAAATTTTGCCAAATTTTGTACTCCTCCGTCCATGCAATTGTTGTAAAAAGCTTACGAAAGTTTTTGCCTCACGTATTTATATTATGATATAATGTTATTATATAACACAATATGAGGCGCACATAACTCGGCGGATTGTGAAGCTCGTATATGATCGCTTGTAGTCAGAAATGGCAGTCGTTAACCCTGTCTTCATCCATGCGTATTCTGACCGATTAACTAGTAAGAAGTACATCTGTATGTGTATTGGAACAGTGCGATTGTAGTAGAGCATGCTCGAACCAAGGGCTACAAGCGGAGGGCACTTGTAGACCCGAGAGTTGAACAAAAACAGTGTTGTAGTCACTTACAACTTTTTGCGCTTTCTCCGCAGTGCCCGGCCTCGTGTCACTCTACGATACATTTATCGTCTCGTTACTTTGTCGTAGTTACTGCTTTATGTTTAACACTTCTGTATTTGTTTATTTTATGTTACTGGCCTGTCACAATATGTAATAAAACTGTAGAAGAGTTAATCAAAACTAAAAATATATCCCTAAGGGTCTTCATACAAGTAAAATAAGCCAAAAAAATCATTTTGAAATTTATGTCTGCCCGTCTTTTGTCCGGTGCTCAAGTAAAAGCTACTCGACGGATTTTAATGAAACTGTAGCTATTAGTCCTCGGCAACATATAGATTACTTACATTAGATACATTTATTATTAACAAAATTACTGAATATTATTAGTTATCACAACATTGATTCTCAGGCGGTACGAAGTTCACCGGGTCATTTAATCTAGTAATTAATATATTAGTAGTATACGAGATGCAGTTTGAATGATGATTGATGAATCTCAATCATCAATGGTGATGATGATTAGTAGTATAGTATATTTACGTGGTAAGGAATACACATTTAATCGAGGCGTTCCAACTTAGTCCTCAGGAGTAGCAATTTGTGGTCGACCTAAGGAAGAACTTCGCTCCTCTCTTAGGTAGATTACAGTTGTACATAAGCGATTGTTAGCAATTATCATTTTGTAAACAGGACTACAGTGGACTAGTCCTGATACAATAGGTCCATGGCTCGTGAGTTCAGTATCGGGCCAAAATCATGCTGTAGACTGAATTTATTTATATCGTATTTTTAAAAGAGTGCTGGGTGTTTTTTTCCGCCGGCTTCTTTCTCCCGGTCTACCATAGCCTGAGAACCTTAAGGCATTGAAAGCGATGACGACTGACTAAAGGACTATATGACGTATTTGTATATGACGTTCATTAAATGTGTTTTTGTAATGAATAAAACATCTGATTCTTGATTCATTAGATGAACTTCGTTCTCGTTCGCTTCAATGATATAAAAAAATGTTAACCCCTCCAGCTAAGCAGAGCTTGTGTTGGGAATGGGTTCACGCCTCGGTGACCATTGGACTATTGCCACTTCAAATTTTATTGTTTGCAGATGTAGCTGGCTGCGATGAAGAGTATAGTCTGGTGAAGCACCTGATGGACAAATACGATGCGTCAGTGCGTCCCGTGGAGAACTCCTCACATCCACTCCTCGTCACGTTTGGAGTCTCCTTGCATCATATCATTGACGTTGTAAGTACGAGTAAGGATTGTTGAGAGTATTTCTAGTTTAATATACAATTATTATTTAATATACCTAAGTGCTAGTAAGTAATAACATGTCCAAGAAACTTTTCCCGCGATACCCCTACTGAGGTATATTGTGCCAGAATCCGACTTTACGAGTACGTTAATTAAATAAGCAGTAAAACGTCTAAACTCTGTTACAACTACATTTTGGCGAAATTATCAAGCATTTACACATTGCAATCTCCCGGAAACTTCGTTCTGGTGAAATAACTAATCCCACTTTTGTCGGTGAAATGAATTTCGAGAGTAACTGACATTTCGGGCTTTCGGCGTATTTTTTCTAAATTCAGCTCTTCGAATATTCGCGAAGAAAATTATACTGCCAGCGGGAATATTGTTCGCAGTAATTGTTTTGTTATAGGTATTTTAACCGCCTTTTTTAAATGGAAAAGTGCAATCGCGTTTATTTTTAGTATATATTCGTTTTTCTTTTCTGCCTGAGGTCGAATCAGAATAAAAAGGTTATCATCATAAGGTTCAGAGATATTCACAATTTTGTTATTGGATTATTTTATTGAAATGAAAACTATAATAGCAACGTTTGGCACGGGAAAAACTTACTTACTTGGTTGGTGACTGCACGCAAAATGTAATGCAACATGCTTTTTATATAATATGACATTTTTTTTTATAACTGTAGCACACGAGCATGCAGTCCACCTGATGGTAAGTGATTACTGCCGCCCATGGACATCTGTAATCAAACCAAGGCTCTAAGTTCTTTCTAAGGTCGATCACAAATTCGTTGCAACCCCTGAGGACTAAGTTGGGACGCGTCGGTTGAGTATGTCTCCCTGACCGCCCTTCAAGCCAGAACACATTAGCAAGAACACTGTTATAAGGCAGAAAGCCTCCGGAATCGAAGCGTAAAAGGTTCTACCTTCTGACATTGATCATGACATTTTATATATAAATATAAATATATATATAGATAATATATAAAATTAAATTGAACATGTTTTGTTAAGAAACTTATGTGTGTAATTTACTCATAATTCTATTTCAATATTGCAATTAGTTTAAAACTTCAAAATACGGTTGTAAGTTTTCACTTCTGTCGGCAGTCCTCATGACTGCTTATTTTTTTCTTCTAACTGAAATAGGTACTTAATGTACTCAAGTTTTACTGAAATAGATAATGACTTAAGTCTTACTGAAATACATTATGTTTTGATGGTGTAACCGGTAGATGATCCACAACCCCAACGACTGCTGGCTAAATCGCACTTAGCGATTGCCAGCTTAAATTAGTAATTTCAGTGTTGTGGGTTTCTTCTACTAAACCCTGATGATAGCGGAGTAGTGCTCGGCTAAACCACACGCCCTTCCCTTTAAATTAGTAATTTGGCCGTATGTGTTACACGAAACTACGAGACTACTCCCGGAATAAATATTTCTATTTCGCACAGAGATATAATCCGAGCCTCTCGTTAGGAACTTGTATTAAATATCGTATAAAGATTTTTGATTAGAAAATACAATGAAACTTCTAAAAAATCCGTTTTACATTAATTTCGATGTTTTGCAGACCGTGATCGTAAGCTTCGCCCGATTTCACAAAGTAAAATAATTGATAATCCCGCCTTTGTCAGGAAAATGAGTTTCGAGAGTAGCAGACATTCCGGCATATTTTTCTTAAGCTCGTCGTGTCTCCGGGGACACAATTAAACAGTCGGCGCGGCTGTAGTTTCAGATAAAAAGTTGCAAGAGACATCACACAGACAGATTTCACTTATTTAAATTCAAATTTAATTTAAGTCAATTGGCTCGCATTTTCTGCTTGGTAGGAGATGAAATCATTTTCCTAATAAATTTCGATTTCGCCGAAATGTTGGTATCCATACTTGAATAAATTTGGCACACTGGATTTTTAGGACTTATGGTTTACGTCACCTCTCGAACCACGAATAATGCCCAACATTTTTTACAGACGGCGGCGCGCAGGTGTCTCCATTTTGAGAATCTCGTGCCTAAATTATTCAAATTTATTCATATTGAATATCCATATTTTGTCGTGTGTTCCATCAGTACTTACGTCTTATGTTCAATACTTGGAAAATATTTTATTAACATCTTCCATTTCTTATCCTCATGTGATTTTTGGTCGTAAAAGAATTCCCCGGAAATTACGAGTACCTTCCTATACTATTTCATGGCATTTTTTATATTCTTCCTAAAACTTAACCTACGAGTAGATCATGTAAATTAAGTTAGCACCAACTAAATAAGCTACATTCCTGTTTGTAGTTAAGATTATTCTAAAGGACCATTCACTAGAAAGTATGCGCTAATTCTTCCGAATTATTGAAATCCCCAGTCGTGGAAAAGTTCGTACCCAATAGTGCTACGTCATATTAGCTACTAAAAATAATCTGCTGTTTCAAAAGTAAATCATTGTTAATATCAGCAACATAATACGACAGCCTCGCCTAGTAACACGGAGCCTACAACGTTAATTTGAAAATTCGTATCGCCTCTAATGTTATTGCAGCTGTCATAATCATAAGCGAAGTAAATTTTCCATTTCTCCTAACGCCTTTGCTCGTCGGTTTACTGAGTATTTAACAACTAGACAATTTTTTATGAAATTATTTTGGGTTAGTTCAAATACGGAGGACTAAACAATAAGAGACTGCACCTAAACAAAGTAGAATCTACATATTTTTGTGTACAAAATCTAAGTTATCGATCGATAATGGGTATCTACGGTGTCATGGAAAAGTGTTAGCTGTTAGGTACCTTCTACTATATGTACAGTAGGACATATAGTAGAAGGGGTATTACGAAGTATATGCCGTGAGCTAGTAAGTATGTCTTCAACGAAGACACAATCGAATAAGAGACATTTTTGGCAAAAACGTTACCTATGTATATTCAACGGGATATTGCAAATTACCGTTCCGCGCCTTACTTAATTTTATACGTTTGCGGGGAGATAAGGTTTTCTCCGTCAAACATAATAAACTGAGTACTATTTTATTATACGAATTTCGGTACTAACTTATAAGAATTGCTTTCGAGATGTGTATTGTGATTCTAGGTCATCCTTTAAAAGAACGTGACTTGAGAGGCTAACGTCGTTGTGAATTTTTTGGACTATTACAGGACGAATTGAGGTTTCTATAAGAATAAAAAAGCGAACGTTCACAAAGTACTGGCTAGAGACAGAAACGGTTTTAATTTAAAGTAACCTACATAATTCGCTCGAAACAAACTGTTAAGCGAAACAATACATAAAAAGTGGTATAGAGTGAGTCGGGACTGTGTCGTGAATCTAATAAAAAGACGAGTTCCTTTGATGTCATTGGTACACTTTGCTTACTCACTGACCAAAGGAAATATATTGGAATGAAGCATTGATTATTTTGTGTAGTTACAAATTGTATGGTATGGAGAATTTTAACAAAATAAGTAGCTAAATAATTACAAGATTATTTTTAACATGATCCGTAGAACGTTATATACTTAACGTGAATTATAAATCAATATTGTGCAGGTTATCTTCTAAATAAATATTACAAAGTGTTTTAAAACAGATATGTAGAGTTACATTAGGAGATCACGTTATTCATTCGGACTGATTGAACTGAAGAGGAAGAATAAATTATACGTCGCTTTGTCATCTCAACCTCTACGTTTAAATTAACACGGGTGTATTAAATAAAATTTAAATACATTGCTTAATTTCAAGGGTTCTTTTTTAATTAAATCAGTTTAATTTGTAAATCTATAGCATAATATTGAACTTATACTTATAAGAAAATGCTTCGATTACATTAAGAATACCATCATTTAAAGATTTCGATTATTAAAATATAATGGATAAAATAAATTTTACAGCTTTATTCATATTACAGATAATAACATATTGATAATTAATTTCGTCATATTTTGCTTAGAAACCCAAAGAAAGTATGCTTTAATAAAACTTAACAAACGCCATTTTGTAAAATGTTCACTTTCGAGTCGTTCTTGTTGCAAAAAGGCTATATTGTTTGAGTTCCAAATATACAGTTAAAATCTGAAATTATAGAAAAAATTCAAGCTACAAAGGGAAAATTAGTTAAAGAGCGAAAGAGAAAGAAGCTTAAATGATAGACTATACTTATAGGTATGTGGAGGATTACTCATGTTGCATCATTTATCTGTGCAACGAATACAGGTAAGGAAAATCGCTTGCTGCGATTAGAAGCATCGATCTACTGTCGAATCGCGGGCGGGTAAATTGAAACACGCTTTTATAAAATACATTGTAAGTGTATCTTATTATAATCCTTGTGTATTAGTCATAGTAATTTTTACATATTTGTTAGTTCATCAGCACTAATTGTGAGGATAAAAAGATAGATTAGACACGTTTTGTTTTTTTTGGTCATAGTAAGGTATGTAGTGTATTATAGTTATCGGTATATACGGTCACTGTTTAAATAAAATGTTTATTAAAATTCTAATTCTATTCTATTCTATTCTAAATTTATTTTCACCTACGTATGTATGTAGAAACAATTATAGCTAAATTAATTTAACTTTAGGCACTTTTGTCACTATGTTACAGGTTCTGTGTTAGGTTTATTTCACGCGAATTTAACATAGTAATGTTAGGAATTTCACTATCTAAACAACATTTGATAAACATGTTAAACTCAGACGCGACGAATTTAAGGCCCTTCTGTTATTAATGCATCCGACGGTGAGAATTTTAATTAAATTTTAGACAATTGAATGTGGCCGGAGAATATAAACTCTCCTAGTGAAACTTGCTTTACGATCATAATATTACTGTCCCCTTGCCGAAATCGGGTCTCCTCTCAAAAATGAGTAGAGTTGGGGCATAATCTACTAATTTAGCTGTACCTTGCGGTCATTGTAATAGTTTAACTTATTTGCCAGAAATAAACAGTTTAAGATATGGGGGTTATCTTAAAGAGCAATCTAGCAGATATACCAACTAAACATTTGGAAAAAGTTCTACTTAAGTTAGGTGCCGATCGGGTGTATCCACTTTGATGAAATATTTTTTAATATTATATGTGAGGCTTTGGGGATTAGCCACAATGTCCAAACCTAGAAACTTTTATCCATTAAAACATATAGACAATATAGACGTAAGCAGAAATGAAGGTGGTAGAACCCTTTACGGTAGGACTCCGGAGGCACCACCGACACACCTACTTCTGCGTTATAACATTAGTGTTCTTGCTGCTGTGTTGTGGTTTGAAGGCTGTGGTCAGGCAAAAATACTTAACCGAGGCGTTTCAACTTAGTCCTCATGGGTAGCAACGCATTTGTGGTCGACCTAAGAAATAACTTCGATCCTGTCTTGGGTTGATTACAGATGCCCATGGGCGGCAGTGACCACTTACCATCGGGTGGACTGCAAGGTTGCAAACGAGTACGTTTGCTACCTTCCAGTACTAAAAAAAGCAGAAGTTAGTTATCAATATTTGTTCTTACCGGGGATTTCTGCAGCTGGTCGTGGAATTATGATAATTTTATATATGACATTGTATATATTAATGCCACGCAACGAGAACATCGGAGCAATTTTAATTACTTATGTAGAGTAACCATAACAACACAACCTTTAGGATTAAACGTGTCTTTAAATGTTTTTAACTTTAACAATAAAACACTGTTTTCGTTCGTATGATTAAATTACTCGTTATTTATTTGATATACTTACTTTAGTACTTTGAATTTAAAATAAATTATGTACTCTATTGATTGATTAAGGTTTAGTCAGGCATTTAAATTAATCCCATGAGAGCCTAATGCGAACGCTTCAAGCTACGACAGATCCTAGGAAAATATAAACGGATGGTGACTCTAGCGACATGTCGAATAATAAATCGTATCCAGGCGACACAATGCGTAGGCATACCGCCATATTTCGCGAAAATGTCGCGATTTCAGTAAAATTTGTTGATGTAGTGGCAGGAACTCTAGTTCGGTACATTTAAATTGAAATTATATGAGAAAGGGTCGCGTAATACGACCTCTGTTGTACACTGTCGCCTTAATACATTTCCTTAAGAGCTACACAGTGTATATTTGACGGTTTCTCATTTCACAGAAATAGTTGCTGGGTTACATAAGAAAATCAAATTTAATATTCTCCGTTTATATATTACATGGTATCTACATAGCTTCTATCAAACTTTTGTACATTTAGCATCTATTTCTGTGAAATGAG
>DWNJ01001496.1:0-11953 GCA_018250275.1 Udranomia eurus
CGGTAATAAGTCATTGCCGCCCATGGACATCTGCAATCAACCAAAAACAAACAAAGTTCTATTTTATGTCGCTTCAGTTACATGTGTCATCCTTACCACCCTTCAAACCAGATCACAGCAGGAAGAACACTGTTTTTAGGTTCTATAAGGTAGATATGAGTGTGGCGGTGGTGTTGCATGACGAAATGTGTGTAACCTTTATACTACAGCGAAATTAAAAGCGAATAAATCTTTGGTTTATATCTGTGTTTAAAACAATTGGAGCACTGAAATAGAGGACCCAGATAGTTCCGATTCCATATAAATATACAAGCAGGATATCGTTTGATAGCAACCCTTTTGGGTGTGTCGGGAACTCAAACGTTCATTTTCGAGAACGTTACCCTAGATTTTATCCTGGTTTTGAATTTATTTTTGCCTAGAATTTTGTTATTCTGTTTATCCATCTACATCAACTTACTATGTTGTTTCCTTAAGCTCAGTTTCCAAAATGAGATCTACCTATCAAGATTGACTTGCTTATCATTATGTACCTTTTCCATTTGAAACATTCCATACAATAAAATTCAATAAATAGGTCATGGTTGGCCACGTGTGTTGAAGGCTGGTAGAATCATTGAAGATTGGTAAAATCCTTTTGAAAAATGGATTGTCTGAAATTTTATCATGGCATTTTTTTTGACTACTTGATAATTGTGAAATGTTGTGTGTAATATTGTCAGGGATGCAGAAAAATCATTCAATAATCAAGAATGAAATGTTTCTATTCATTGTAAGGTATACAAATACGCTTAATGAACGTTATATACATTTTCTTTATTCATCATTCAGTGGTCATCGGCTTTCAACGCCTTCACGTTCTCATACTGTGGTAGACCGGGAGGAAAAGCGGAAAAAATCTTTTTCATATCGTCGCCCGTTCGCTGTACTTAATCGGCCATCCCACAAGATTAGAAGAGTTTTGTAAGCGTGAGAGATGCCGTCAAAGCTAGTATTTTTATGCACGGTCCTATGATAGCTCAATTTTGGTTAACCATTGGCAAGGCCCGGACACTGTTGGGTCGTGTTTAAACAATTGTATAGTTTGAGATTGAGCTTGGCAAAATAATAATGTTTATTTTACCCCAACTGTTTACCGAATATAAACTTTGTACAATTTCATCTAAATATAAATTCAAATAACTGGAATTGGTACGGAAAATTACTCGATAAATTTCGATTCTGTTGTTTATATTCTGTGTCTGAATACACTGTAGCTTTTCTATTGTTAATAACATCAATACATACTCATATTTAAGAATAGGAATTATTAATGACATTGACATTAATGATTCTTAAAAGATTTTTGGGCGTTTTTATCCGCCAGATTTTTTCTCCCGGTCTACGATAGCCTGAGAATAGAAGGCGTTGAAAGCCGATGACAACTGACTAGTGGAAATACAGAGGACGTCAGTGAGGATACCTTATGACGAATAAAGACATTTGATTTTTGGTCCTTGACTACGATATGATACGCTATGGGCTTGATAAAGTTATTACGTGGATCGGTCTCTGTACAATCGTACCTGTACTCCACTAATTCGAATGAATCTTGTGAAGTACAAAAAGCTTTTAGTGTCGGTATAAATTTTGTACTCATTTTATCTCAATGCCTGACAAAAAAATTACAAGCGAGGCCTCCTGTTCGACGGATTTCATCATGTTTCTGGGTTTACTCAAGTGGAATTGAGAGATTATGTTCTTTTCATAATGTAAGAATATTTTCAAGATGTGATTCTTCAGCGAATACGTAAGCATTAAATGTAAATGCGTACACTATTATGTTTGTCGGAATTTTTTGAATGGATGAGGCAATCGAATGACATGATAACGCAAATTGTTTGTATGTAACGTAGGCGATAAAGACAGTTATAAAAATAATCTATGTTCCTACAAGGATAGAAAAATACATAATTTATATAAAATAGGATATCTGTAAATATGAAATCGCTAAACTCAGAAACAATTTGACCGATCACTATGAAAATCGGTACGTATATCATTTTATTAATGAACATAATCATCAGATTTATAATGAGGAATGCAATGTTACCTGGTACATATAAAGTGCTCAATGTATACCGTGTATATGCACATCTTAATAGTACCTAAGACGTATTGTCGCTAATGTCTGAGAAAGAAAACTTACATATTACGTCTTTGAAATACTTCACGGTGTATGAAGGGCTATTTATTTCATCACCGATTTAACTTACGTCCTCTCTATTCATATTTAATATAAATAATATATGTATCTTATACATATTTACAAACACACCAGGGTTTATCACACAAGCATTTTTTTCTGTGTGGGAATCATAATCATAATCACTACCTCTGCGTAGACAGTGTGACATCACAAGATCACTAAATCAACTCAATAAGTATTGAAAGCTTAAGTTAGGATTCTTTTTTCTAAAGAATTTTACTTGAAAGGAATTTATCTAAAAGCTAACGAATAATAAAATAAATGAAGTCACGCGATGTTTATAGTCTAGATGCTTTATAGCCGAAATAAATCAAACCCTTTCTCAGGGCTTTTGACAATTCAAACACATTGTGTACAATCGTTTCCACGTCAATGGACTTAAAAGGGGTACCTCGGGCCCGGCTGATAAATTGAGATTTTTTGACATTAATTTTACCAGCTGACATATATGAATACTTGAGTACAAGTTCAGAAGTAGTAAGTATGTCGTCCCGAGGTTGCGAGAAATAAAGAATAGAAGAAGAAGAGGAAGAAGAGGAAGAAGAGGAGGAAGAAGAAGAAGACGAAGAAGAAGTTAAATCGGTCTAATCCATATCTATGTCATATCATATGTTTAAATCAATGAACAGTTAAATCAGTGAATACGACGAAAATGGTAACATCTGTCTTTCCCGCGATAGACGCAGCCGCTGGTTTTCAATATGATCCATACTGTCGCGAAGTTCGGTCGGGCAGTCCGCTCCGTTATTAACTTATGCATATAATTATGTTACATATAGAGTATAGTCGTTTTTGTGACATTGTCATATATTCTACTTAAGTTTATAGCGCAACGGTATCTCCATTTCAATCTGGCAATAACTCTGAAATTTCAAAATACAGTTTACAATACAGTTTAATATTATGAGATAAAACAATTCCGCTTTCTATATTATTTTGATAACTATCTATAATTGACCTCGGCATAACTATACAATAGCCATAGATACTCTGTATCAAATTTTATTCTGAAATCCAAGTTGCATTGGGCATCAGTATTCATGGGTCGTCCGTACTCACAACGACAACAGATTGGCTCTTTGGACAACTGGAGGGGACGGCTTTCGGACATACTTAAAAGAACGAAGTGAAGGGTTTGTCTGTGATATGAATAAAAATATTATGCTACCCACGTCACGTGCTTATGAATTATGGCTTTTACTTGACATCCGGTTTGTAAATTCCTTGTCTTTTTTTTCCTACACGTTTGCACAAAAAAACAACAATGGTGCTGAGTATATTTTAAGAAACATAAACACCAAGTTTGTTTTTTAATAATTTGACTCAATACTGGACTATATTCTTATTAATCTTAGTTTATATAATTAAGTAACGCTATTTGGTGATAGGTTTTCCGCGGCAAGACATTTTATTTAATTTCCGTTTCTATTTTATTACAATAAAGTAAGAATAGGATCATAGATAAAATTATACTGGCAAATAATATTTGGTACGGAAGAAATATATTTCTTTGATGCTTTTATATTCTACGGTCCTGTGTCGCGTAGGGTTTCCAACTTAGAGGATTTCCCCTATAAAGGTAGGTAACACCATTCAACCCAACCCATACATATGCGTATTTTTAAAGGTTTTTTCATTGTATTACGGGTGAAGCCGGTGTTAATATTACATATAATATCCTATTTATATTGAAAGGTCTTCTTTTTCTTTTGCGATTATGCTTTTGTTAGAGTGGTCGTGGTCAGTTATTCAGAGAAGTTGTTGCACAACTCATGGTCGTTTACCATATTTGCCAATTATCTCGACTTGTAGCGAGCTTGGAGCATTCATTTAGTGCACCATCGGTAGTGAATTTTATTCTAGGGGCCTTTAACTTATGGGTTCTTGGTGAAATATTGAAAAATGATTGGGGATTGTGATAACGGGGGAACTTGAGAGCTGGCAACCCTGGTACCGCGTCCGGGACTCAGTATTCACGCCACGTCCGGAGACACAATGACAATAGATTGGCTCTGTTGGCCAGCTGAAGGGTTGAATAGTTCTTGTGAATAGTTACGTGCTGCAAAGGGTCTTTGTAATTTATGTACTGTGGAATCATCTTAGACATGCATCATTTGATTGCTTGATTGATTTAAAAAAGTTCAAGTTAACGATGCGATATCTACAATTTTCTATTACTGATTTTTTTGAACAAACCTAGGATGAAAGTTGTTGGCCTGTATGTTGATAAAATAAGCCAGCGCAAAAATCCCTTTTTCATTAATATGAGGAGTTGACTAATTTCTTAGTTAAATATTTACCAAATTTATGAGGCACCAAAGGCGTCCCAGTTTCTTAAAAACGAAGAAATACATAAATATTATATTATGAATACATTAATTACATTACATTAGGCCGTCTTCTCGCGGCCCGATAGACATGACATTTCATGGCTCGATATTCTACGACACGATATTCCGTGGCTCGACGTTCAATGCTCGACGTTTCACGGCTCCACGTTCCATGACTCGACGTTCAATGCTCGATGTTTCACGGCTCCACGTTCCATGACTCGATATTCCGTGGCTCGACATTTCACGGCTCGATGTTTCACGATCCCGTGTTCCGTGGCTCGACATCTCATGGCTCGATATTTCACGCGGGCAGGTGCGACGGTTGATACCGTATTCATGGTGATTGATGCGCGCACTTCCAGTTCCTTTTTCTGATATTAAAAAACATTTTTAGCACGTTTCTAGTCTAGCATTTGAAAGGGGTATGCTTATCGTTTTATACTTCGACGGATATAAGTTGTGATGGTTGATAGATGGTTAGCAAATGTTAGCTGAGTCAGATAATGTCGATTGTACGACACTATCTACTAATACTTGTATAATATCAAGGAAGTACGTGTAGATTATCTAGTCTAAATATGCACGCCCCTCCAAAGTCTTTACATACACTTGCAACTTGTTATAAACCAATATTTCGATAAAAAGCACAAATGACACAAATTGCCAGTTTTGTTGAGCTACCGGTGCATAAGGTGAGAAATCATACAATTCGTGCATTCGCTATATACATTTCTGAACATGAACTGAACTGAACTGAGTGCACGGTAGAGTTTGAATGTAAAGAAAAATAGCATACACATACTAGTAAAGAGTTGTAATAAATATACGCTTCCTCACATTTAAATAATTTTGTGGGCGTGTAATGGGCGTGTATTTTTAAACTAGAAGATTGGAAGACCCGTGAAGTCAATCAACCTCGCCACCCAGCCTTTTTAATTAATACATAATTTCCTAAGTTTTAAAGTTCGAGTATACCCATACCAAATTACACATACACAGAGATAGATAGACAGACAGATAACGCATTTATAATATAAAGTGGCCTGAATGCTTAGAATTCAAATATGTTAATAACTTTTTCAATACGTTACTCGTCCTTTCTACCTTAACACCGCAGAATTATAATCAAATCAAACGCTCCAACAAAATGAAGGCGATGCTTCCACAACCACAGA
The DNA here is from genome assembly GCA_018250275.1 of Udranomia eurus. Taxonomy (NCBI): domain Eukaryota; kingdom Metazoa; phylum Arthropoda; class Insecta; order Lepidoptera; family Hesperiidae; genus Udranomia; species Udranomia eurus. Next base: position 5,757 of record DWNJ01001496.1, read on the forward strand.
GAGTTCCGCCACCTTTGATGTTAATTTAAACGAATTTTAATATAAACAAAAGGGCTCGAACATGAAAACTTTCGGTGTCTATTGAAAGCGTAAATCACGTTCAGATTGATATGAATGGTGAATGGTGTTTTCGAGTTGGTTAAATTTTGCTGCCTTAACTTATTGTTTGCATTTTGGCGCTTCTAAAGTACAATCACAAAGAAAAGTGGTTGCGTCTAGTAAAATTAAATCGTTTTTTAAAAAGATTGTACTATTTGAATACTTATTAATTGAATAAGACTATATGAACCATTATAACTTCATTTTCATTTACTATACGTATTTTATTTTATTTTCACATTTGTATTACTCGTATATATTTCACTTTGTTTTTTTTAAGTATGAATAAATATTTTGGTTTTGATTATAGGCTGCTATAGCATGTTATCCCCTATTGCCGAACAATATTTTCCACAATCTAGGATGATAAGGAGCACACGAGAACTTTACATACTCCACTGAAATTTATTTCACATGTGAAATTAAGTTTAGCTGTATATCTAGAAGTTGAAATTTTGATAGCTAATAAAAAAACGCCGTAATTAATTTATTTAGAACATGGTTAAGCCACATTGCTAGTAAATAACTATTCCTATTCTCTACAAACTTCTAGCCCTGTTTTTTATAAATAACTGGCTGTTGCCCGGTTTCGCCTGCGTTTATATTGGGGAAGAATGTCACAATTTTTTTTCGACTTACTTATCTTTTTAATTTTGTCCATTTACAAAATATCGCTATAAATTATAGCCTATGTGCTATGTTGATATATAAGCTATATTAATGTTAAGTTTCGTCTAAATTTGTTTAGTCGTTTTGCGTGAAAGAGTAACAAACATCCTAAGAACCTAACGCAAATATAATTTTAGTAGGATTACATAATAAATTTGATTTAACTGTTGATTTTTTTATGAGATTTTATGATTTAGTATATCATACCACTAGCACTTGTCTACATGACTGTACTTAACGATAAAATATTGCCAAATAATAACTTAAGCCCCGTTAGTTGATATCATAATTTATCATCTGACTTAATTTATTTTGAGTAGGGTCTGAAAGCTGATTGTCACTAGTAATAATTAATTATTTGGACTTGGACCCACTTAGACGGACAATGGTGCCAGAAAGACGTCTTTGGATTAATGCTTTCGTATTAGTAGCTAGTAATTGACGACAGATGGAAGGTTAGACTCGGAAATATTATTGTCCTAAACGATATTATAAATGCGAATAAAAGTTTTGTAATTCCAACCTTAATTTTGACCGATTATCATGAAATTCTGAACACACATTATAATTAGTACAGAAAAGGATGAAAAAAAGGACTATTTCTCAGCGATTAAAATCTAAGCTAGTACATAATACTAAAAATATTTTTTTTATTATCTATGGTCAAACAGCACCCCTTATACTCTCTCTCTTTCTCTCTCGCATCTCCAATTTAAGGATTGACAATGACAATCTACGATTTAGCAGGATATTAATTAACCCACTCGGCCAGTAAATAAACCTAAATCCGATAATTAAAATCGGATCATTATCAAATATATTATTTGTTAGTTTATGCCTTTGTGGCATTGTCCGCATTATAAAATAATATAAACAACAAAATCTTGGCCGATTCCCCGTAAAAAATACATACCCCTTAATTAATCGAAGTGACTCCCCAGATGGTTCTTAGATACTTATAGTTTGATGCAGTAGATGGCGCCCATAAATATTATAATATATATTCCTTACATACTGTGTATAAAATGTAACCTAATTTCAGTGAGTCATAAAAATCGCCAAGATTACCCCGTACAAACAGAATGATAGACGGACAGATAGAAATTTAAAAAATGCTTGTTTAGATATTAATGTCGTAAAAATAACATTGCATTTAAAAAAAACCTACTTATATCATATTCACAGACAGACACTTCAATTTAATTTTTATGTATAGAGTACATTCTTACACACGGAGTTATTTTAATGTGCTCTCAGACGCATATATATCAATAATAACTGTCTGATAACTGATAACGTGTTTTGTTGTTTCCAAGCTTCGGAGAGCATGTATATTATTGTATGAAGTGAAATTCATTCTTAAGTGTATGACCATTATTTTTTAATTTAAAGCCGCGGTGATTAAAATGCTACGCTCTCTCATTTATTATCATTTTTAAATTTCACTTAAAGTTTTACTATTTTCGTACGTTATGTTTCGTGTCTTCGATGACTTACGTTTATTTTTTACTATTACCCTTTACAAAAACATTTCCAACGCCTAATCGATTATTCGACTTTTTTGACAAGCGAACGAAAAGCGTCGGCCCGTTTATGGCAAGCTTTACAGAGCCTGCGTCATTCTCCGCCGGCTTACCGCTGAAGGGCATGTAGAAATTTAATCTCGTGGTCAACCTGATTTATTGGTCTGTCCAGTGCCTCAATGTAGCCATTTGTCGTTTTTTCAACGTAAGCAAGATTTGCGGCTCCACTTGAGAAATGGCGAAGGAAATTGAATACAAGACTGTGATATTTCTTGTTCGTCTTTAGTTTTGTGCGGTTGACTAGTTACAACTAGTCTTGTTCTTGTGAGGCTAGCCTTGTAAGATCTAGAATAGACCATTTTCCCGGTACTAATGCCGACATTAGTTCAGTCATGAAAAAATGTCTGTGCTTAATTCAGGTAGAATGCTGATGAACGCTAACGGATACTACGCTATACGCTATACGATACGCTAAGGATAATTTTGTAATAAAGTATAGCCTATATTTTAAGCTGGACAAAGTTAAACATATCTGGGCGAAGTTTTACTAAAATCGGTCCAGTAGTTTCAGACATTAGTCCGGACAAACAATGAATCCGTTCACATTCACTTCCAAGTATGCTAAATGGATGAGATTTTCTATAAATACAATTGCTAGGTTAGATAGAAAGTTCTTGAAAATCCGTCGAAATCTTAAATGATTTCGAAAGAATATGGCAATATGATAATGTAAAAATTTACAAATAAGCAGACTGAGATAAATTTGTAAGTACTTTATTCTTAGACTACACGACCTAGCCGTTTCAGAGATTGCCCCGTATAAATAGAATGACAGACAAACAAAAAATTAAGAAAATGTTGTTTAGGTACCAGTATCGTAAAAATAAATGATTAGTTTAAAAACTAATAACACGCTTTCCAGTCCCATCATCAGACCAGCTCAATGGTACCATAATAATCATTTGTCCTCGTCATCAGGAGAAATGGACAGAATATGGTAGACAAATGACCAGCTCGATGGTGCCATAATATTGCATTGTCATCGGTCCTTGATAAGTTTGCAAAGTTTCAAATCAATCCGACATCTTGAAGTACGTCAAAATCGTGTTCAAAGATTTCGTTACATACATACAACCCAAGCTAATAAAAGCGTGTGTTATTAACACACTGCACTAGTGAATGGTGATATTTCTTCTTATTTACTTCATGCAACTATATTGCAGTGTTATGTAGATAAATATTTAACAGAGATTTGTTTGCGACCATTCCAAATACACTCAACGTTGATATTACATTAATTATTCAATAACTTTATGAATATGTCATCACTGATAACTAAACTTGCATTTATCTATAATATCACAATAAACTTTAAGCCTGTTCAGATTAACAGATGAATCTGACAAATGGATAGTAAATAAATGATATATGAATCCAATATTTGCGAAATGAAATTCGATTGTGAAAATAATATTTCAAAATTGGAAGGCTATTTGAAAAACACTCCGGGGTATTAAACTTTTGATGCGAAAACAAAACTTGTCAATAATTAATTGAATTGAATCGTAATCTGACATTAATTAATGTTAGATAAACAATAAATATTACCCGTCGATGAAAACTGCATTTATTAGAAGGCTTTATTTATTTCAATTGAGCTGTTTTGTTAACGGTTGATCAAGAATCAAATGTTAAACATTTTAGCTAACTTGAGTGAATTAGTGTGAGACAGAACGTATTTTTGTGAACTTTATTTTGCTTAAACATCATAATCTTCTTCTTCAGCTTCTTCTCTGACTTTCATCCTCTCTTTATATAATATAAAGCAGATCAAAAAGCAGAGAGAAGCTCGTAAATTTGTTGTAAATTTGAAGACATACGACTGGTGGGTCACTAAGTTACAGAAATAGGTATTAAAATGCGTTAAGTCATGTTATATTCATAGTGGGACATAACAAATCTAAATTAGGGTACCGCGAAACTAAAAATTCCAGAAGGCACAAAGTCAAATCCAGAGGGCACAGTGTAACTTATGGAGGCCTATGTCTAGCAGTGAACCTCAAAGACTGATATCTATCATCGAGTTATCTATCTAGATAACTCAAAACGACGAGCTTGGCTGGCGGCGATCTAATACTACTACTATTCTGGATTTCGCACATAAACTGTTTCCGAAGCCTCGTATAGCCGAAGTTGTGCGTCTGTTTTGTCGCAAACCGTGAAGTGATTGATAAGATATAACTGTTTTGAAGCTTAGTTTTATTTCATGGTCGTGGAGTGCCCTGTGGCCCCTGGAGTGAAAGCACATCGTGGTTTCACTCCAGGGGCACAAACGAGACACCTATTTTATTTACTAGGCCGACTACAAATCCGTGTAATACACGCACTACAATATGTACGTGCGTACAAGTTCGGCTAAGTATGTCTCCTTTACAGTACCCTTCAAACCTGAATCCAGCAGCAAGGGCACTTCTCTTATAAGACAGAAATAAGTGTGGTGGTCTCCGGAGTCGATCCACGAAATGTGCTATCAATGTTCTACCACATTCAACTACGATACCTTTAATTGTTGTCGCTTACAAACATTGTGGGCAGCAAGAATACTACTGTTAAAAGGCAGAAATAAGTGTTGCGGAGGTGGTGAAGCGACTCACCTTTAGCTGTAATATCGTACTCTTACTTAAATGATTGCTGCTTACGTAGTTTAGATACAAACGCGAGTTTCACGAGGAATTAAAATCTGGCAATGAGCCAGAACTGCGACCGCGCATGGCGGCGGGGTTCACGGAAGTTTGCGAAGTTTAAATAACTTCCGCTCTTCGAATACTTACGGCTTGGAGTTCGCGTGAATATTATGTTGTGTTTATACAAAACTGTAACATGTAGAAGGTAAAGAACTCTTTACGGTTAGATTCCGGAGGCACCACCGCCACACCTATTTGTGCCTTATAACAACAGTGTTCTTGCTCCTGTGTTCTGGTTTAAAGGGTGTAGTCAGGGAGACCCTTAAGGAGACACTTAACCGAGGCGTTCCCTAATCCTCAGGAGTAGCAAAGCATTTGTGGTCGACCTAAGAAAGAACTTCGATCCTCTCATGGGTTGATTACAGCACGGCAGTAACCACTTACCATCAGGTGGATGCATGCTCGTTTGCTACCTCCCAGTCATAAAAAATAAAAAAATATATCTCTGAGTAACGCCACCAGCGTCTTAGAAACTCTTATGCTTTCGCCCATATGCGAAACTTCGTCACGCTTGGCCGAACTTTAAATAACTTCCGATGTTTACAATAGCTGTTTGATCTAAATGTCACAAACTACTCGCTAAATGTTTTCCTTGCTGGTTTTATAGATTTTAAAATATCGATGCCTCCTTTGTATAATGGTCAATGTGTGGTAAAAATTAATAACCACTCACGAGGACTGGCAACAGAAGTGAAAACTTAAAACTGTACTTTAAAATTGCAATTATACTTCAGAAATAATATATATATTTTAACGTCACCAACCTGTGTTTCCCGTGCCAAGCGTCGCTATGAAAGTTTTCACTTCAAAAACCTAACAATTACAAATAAAACACTACAATATAAGTAAGGAGGATAGACGTCTTGTAAATGTGCAGTTTCTAAAAATGTAGTCTTACCAACTTAAAATTATAACATACCAGCTGTTCCCCGCGGTTTCGTCCGCGTTATACGTATATTAAGTAAAATGGCAGAGTTTTTTTTCCGATTTACTGACACTTATCGTCATATTTTGGACATTTTAACATCTTTATAAATTATAGCCTATGTGCTATTCTGATGTATAAGCTATACTACTGCAAAGATTCGTCTAAATCCGTTAAGTAGTTTTTGCATGGAAGAATAACAAACATCCTCGGAAACTCAATAATATTATTTATATT
>DWNJ01001497.1:0-11950 GCA_018250275.1 Udranomia eurus
CTATATCATATCATCATACAAATCCTTAGAACTATATGAATTAGGACATTAACATAGGTTTAAAAATAAATAATGATATAGATCAGGCATTTATGTTGTGCAATACTTACTGTTGTTGTCACGTGAGGGAAAAGAAGTCTTGGAGCTGCTATGGCTCGCATCTGCTTCAAATACAATGGCCATGAGAATGTGGCAGGATTAATGCTGCCTGGTGGCCTCAAAGTACGGCCATTTTTCTCACACCAACCAGGAGGGAAGATGTCTATTGAGTCTGCATTCACCCAATAGTCGTACATGTCGGGAAATTCGTCAAAATGTAGTCGCATCCTATAGCCTTGTACTTCAGCCACAGAAACAACACAAAACAAAGATGGGTGTTGTGGATCTATTGCCTCTAGACGCATGCCAACTTTAAATCCGTTCCGATTGAATGGAAACGGATCTTTGAAAAGCTTCACTGGGGCCGCTTTTGCCTTACAGATGTCCAAGTACCGCATCCACGAGAAACCATTCTTGCCACACATCCAAGGATATTTTTCGTTCTCCACTAAATCTTCAGTCATTTTTAACAGAGTTGCTTCTGGTATCTCAGAAGGTGCAGAGTTGTAATGTTTTAGAGCAACTTTTTCCTCTTTAATATCTGATGTCAAGTCTGATTCAGAAAGCTGTTTCTTTGAAAGCAATTTCTTCATTCTATTTTTTTTCCTTGTCAATTCGGCCATAACTTTATTCTTTTTCTTTTGAATTATCTTTTGTACATCATTTTGGCATGTCAAACTACAAAAGTTTGGAGTTATAAACTCTGCTGCCATGCCATGACATCCACAACCATCGCATCTATACAAATCTTCAGGAGAAGTTGGCTTTTTCTCTCTGTTTGTTTCCATGCGTTTTTTAAGTGGTGTCTGATATTTTACATTAGATTCAGACTGAACCACTTCATTATCCGAAATATTTAAAAGGTCAATTAAACCAAATTCATTAGTCTGAAATTGTAGATCACTACCTTGAAGTTGTGCAATTCCATCATTCCATATTAATCCTGGGGGATCTTCTTCAGAGATAGGTTCCTCTTTAGTTATCGATAAGTCTTTTTTATCATCATCATCTATACTTTGATAATATACTACTTCATTATTGGGTTCTGAATTCGACTCCATTCTATTTGCTTTATAGTCTTCATGGTCAGAGTCTGCTAAATTTACTTTGGCTTCCAAATCTTTGTCTAGTTTTTCGTCACAAAATAAAGATGGAACGCGATGGTCGTCATTTATGTCGGCATCAATTTGATCGCCTGTTCTTTCAATGCTCAGATGAGCTAAACCTAGTTTGATTCCTTTATTTGATAGATTTTCGTTACAAAGAGATATACGTCTTTTTATATTAGCATTATTGGCTTTCCTTTCACTATTGTCTGAATTAGAACGCCGCAAAATCGCTGGTGCAGCAATTGTAACAGGCCCTAAATCGTTTCGATCAATTATATTTTTATTTAACAAGCTTTTGCTCTTTTCTGGTATAGCTAATGTAAACGACTTCTCGTGTGTCTGACCTCCCTCATCATCAGCTATTGAGACAGTATAAATGTCGTCATTCATAGAGGCATTGGTCTCAGGTATAGACAGAGTATACTCCCCTTGCTCTCCTGTGGGCTCAGCTCTGGAGCCTTGGATAGATATAGCAAATGTCTTTTCACTCTTTGGACTTAGAGGTATACAATTATCTTTTCCATTAACACTTATACCTGTACCCAAAATTTTCGCCAGTGGTTGTAAAGGTGGCATATCTGAGGACTCAATAGCGGTATCCCTCATAACAGTAATGTTTCCTTGTGGATCATTCTGTATCTGACCATTGGCTATTTGGAGATTAATTATTGGTCCTTTCGATGCCATAGTAGCTGGTAATGTAACCGGTAGAATGAACTTAGTATTTTGTATTTTAGGCATGTTCATTGGTGTAAGAAATAACTTCTGATTATTTGAATTTACACTTGGCTGATTGCTTGATATGAGAATAGACTGATTTTCTGAAACACTTTTTGTGTTCTGCTTCTTTACTGAGCCTAAGTATGCAATGGCTTGTTTTCCTGGATTTCCAGGTGCAATGGTGACAGGAACTATCATTTTATCATTCACTTTTGGTTTTTGAATAACAATTGGTTGTGTTGGGTTAGGAGTGAGAATTGATGACTTATTTTGTCCTGATACTTTTGGGGCAATATTGGGTTTATTGCTGACGTTTGATATCAAATGAATGTTTGCATTGCTTGTTACCTGAAAACAAATTTCCTCATTATCATTTTACACACATGTTGGTACAAGTATCAGTCAAAGTAAAAAAAAAAATCACTAAATAATAACTTACAGTACACAGTCTTTTTAAATTGTTTCAACGAATCAAATACAAGAAAGTTTCAAGAAATACAAATGGTATGAACAAATTACAAGGTCTCTAATTGGCATAGAAAAATCCAAAAGATATTAGTTGACAAATTATTGCTGGATTTGTATATGTGCCAAATTGTCATATATTTATTCACTAAGAATAATAGAGACTGGATGAAAATTGTTTATTAAATTAAATAAAAACAAATACTTCTTAAACATATTTGTTATTTGAACAAATATGATTTTATTGCACAAAATTCAGTATTTTACTCATTTTCATCATACCTCTTTACAGGTTACCTAATTGGTGATTCTATCTATTGTTATTTATTATTTAAATTTTTTATTGTTATTTAAATTAACAAATATTTTTATTCAGTAATAATAATATTATTACTTCAATCCTAATAACAATAATTTGAAAATGTTAATAAAATATACTCACAGGTCTCCTCACAATGATTTGTGGTGGATTACCACTTGTACTGGCTTGGCTGATCACATCTGTGCTTGTCACTGGCTTTAACCCAGTTGGTGTCTGAATATAGACAACATGTGGCATAGACCTTGGGGCTCCTCGCAGTTGTACACCAGTATTTGTGGGGTTTGGAAGGCTTAATTGTATAGGATTGTTAGTTGAACTTGGAATTTGAACAACAGCAGGGTTAGGACCTACATGCATTTGGGAAACCGAGTTTGCATTTGTCATCTTTACTTGGACCCCATTTGAATCGCGTAATTGCAATTGTCCAGAATTGGATAAGCTCATTTCTGCCTGCCTGCCGTCCATATTTGTGGCCCTAGGATTTGAACCCATGTGTACTTGAATTATTGAACTGTGTAAGGGCTGGGTAGCGGTATTCAAGAGTGGCATAGATGGTAATGTTGGTGTTATCAAATGAGTATTCTGATTGCAAGATGGTATTTGTAGTGGCACATTAATTGTTTCACCTGCAGGCAATTGAACGGGAACACTTGTTGTCCCTGAAACTTGTATAGGAAGACTAACAGGAGCTATCTGTAACGGGACACTACTGGCACTTCCAGATAGCTGAACAGGGACATTAATGTTAGATGTGGATCCAGGTATCTGCACTGGCACATGTACAGTGGACAACTGCAGGGGATAAGGCGCGTTGTTGGCATGAAGTTTAACTGGTGCAATGGAGTGAGTGACCAAGCTGTGTGTTATGGGCATAGAGCTCTGCGGCGCCTGAACCGAGGACACGATCATGCTGCTCGATATTGGCGCCTGAAACATCGTAAACAATGTCATTGAGGGCGAACCGAGCTGCACTTATATCACAGCGTACTATTTAACTCACACGCAACGTATTTAATAGCACATTATTTTGCGAGCTATTTTGTGATAAATTTCCAACAGTAGATGCGCTTGTTGCTTTTAATAGTCGCTTTTTCAATATTTCCGTTTTCGGATCATCAAAGTTTTGAAGTGGATTAAACTGCTGTCTCTCCATTTCTCGGACCCGAGACCGATGTCGGATTCATTACAGATGTTTTATTATTTCCCGCAATACATTATTCACAACCTGCAACGCATGTAAAAATAAAATATTGTAAAGATAGACTTGCCTGATTACTCTGGTTGAAAAATCACAAGAACTGATAAAGTTAATCTGATAAATAATATTAATACAAATAAAATAATATAATAATTTTCCGTGAATAATTTCCTTTGATGAATTCGTTAGATTTTTTTTTCTTTCGCGAGTATCGCACTCTATCAATTGTGCTGCTACTTTTGCTGAACCACAACCTTTTTAAAAAGAAAAGTTGACGAAACACTCCAACTACAATATATCACTTACGTGTGGTAGTTTTACACCGAAGAATAACTTCACAGGTATTATTCTAGACAATGTTTAATAGTTATCGAGTTGAAAACCATTAAAGAAAAATAAATTCAGTAAAGCGACAAATTTTACCTGCCTACACAACTGGTAATAATTCTGACAACATAGCCAAAATGTTCTATGTATTGTTAGGTTGGTACTTTCGAAATTTTCAACCAATCAGCGATGAGCGTTCCTGTGACGAAGCTTTCGCGCCCGATTATTCAGCTAAAAAAATATCATCATGTTTAGGAAAATTGTATAGCTCATACAACATCAACATCATGAACTAGCATAATTATGAGTTACTTTAGATATAAATGTATTATTTCCTTTAGTATATTACAAAATTGTATAGTTTTGTACGTCCAAAAATTAATATTAATATACTGTAGTTATATAATTTCTTGACTATTTAAAACTATTTAATAATATGTAGGCTAATAAACTTTAAAAAAAGTTATGTAATTTGTATAATTAAGTGGAGTGACATTCAAACTATTTATTAATTGCATGATAAACCTCATATTATATTATAAAGAAACATGAATATCATAATCGGTTTTCTTGTTAATGTTATGTATTATAGAAAGAAAAAGTTAAAGATAGAAAATGAGCGGAAATAACGCTCCACACAGACGAATCCCAAACCAACACATAGATGATCAGAGACTTTACAAGTATTCCCGCTACGGATTTCCGCTGTATCTAAATTTTGGATACTTGTACCTGAAATTGTCAAGGCTTGATCTAGATTTACACTTTTAATTTAGTAGACATGATTTAAAGGTACCTAAATATTATTATACACAGCGAGGTAGTCCGCCTTCTCGACGTTATTCATTATTCGGTGTTATTATTATTTAGTCTATTTCTTAGCTGTCCACCATGAATTTGACCACGGCCGGCAACGAGAGTTAGGGGGATCTAGGAGAATTTAGAAAACGAATATTTTTAAAGGCATAGTTTGTTAGGTATATATTTTTTAAACTCGCACAATTTTTCCAAAATACAGACGAAGGAAAAGAATATTTCGAGCAACAATCTTAATATTGGGCCTATATGCATTTTTTGAGAAATAACCAGTAACCACCCCGTTTATTTGTCTGTGACTGTCTGTCACATCACTTCTACAAGTTGTGTCGGATCGGAGGGATTATTGTGTTGTGTAGTGCTAAAAGTATATTTGTTTTTTCGTATGTAACTATTCTAGCGCTAGTGTTGTTAATATGGCTCTTTATTGTGCAAGTTCGTATATATACTTTATTACTATACTATCGAAATGTTTCCGTGAAAGTATAATATAAGTACCGGTTGATTTACAATCGCATTTGTGTTGATACGCCTAAAGTATATAATTTTTCTTAAGAATTACTTATCTTCGTGAAGAAAGTATTGTGAATCCCAATATATAACTTTACGTGTAATTCAATTTTAATTATCTTATGTATGTAAGGTTTTTTACTCTCAATTCCTAACATAACCTCAATCTAATTGTTTTTCAGTATCAAATGAGGTGCCAGAGGTGCCAGTGGTGTCCCCAACGTCGGGTGCTGTTTTCGAGAGGCGTATAATAGAGAAATATATAATAGAAAATGGTGTTGATCCCATCAGTGGGAAAGAGTTACAAGTTGAGGATCTTATCGAAATCAAAAGTGAGTTATTCTAATATTTTTCATGATTTTATTTTTATTTTTCATAACATCACATTTTTGATTTTTCAGTAATAAAGTAAAGCAAAACAAAAGAGTTTAATTACTATACATCACATTTCTTACAGAATGAATGTTTGTTAAAACCCAAACTTTCTATAAATCTTTGTGGAAAAATAAAGTGAAGGACCAATATAACGGATAAGACATTTTACATTTAAATTACAAATTCCCCTAACAGACTGCTACTTATACTCGTATATACTATTCTATAATATAAGCTAGTTGTCCAATTCTAAATGTTCAATGACTTCATTTTCAGCCCCAGCTATTGTGAAGCCAAAGCCTCCGAGTGCCACTTCCATTCCTGCCACGCTTAAGAGCATGCAGGACGAGTGGGACGCACTCATGCTGCACACTTTTACACAGCGCCAGCAGCTGCAGACAGCTAGACAGGTGAGTTACATAATATTCTATGGAAGCTGTGAATAGGGTTTGGAAATTCCCAACAATTTCAAAGTCCCGGGACACGAGACAGCCATAATCAAAGTCCTGGGAATTCCAAGGACTTTGAGACATTTAAAAAAAAAATTTTTTTATTTTCTAAAGACGGTTAACTCTTTCTAGAAAAATTTTAAATGAATTAATTTCTGGGGAAACATATTATAAAAGGTAATTCATAAAACATAAATAAAAGGAAATCTTAATAACTTTGACATTAATTTCATTGTTAATGATTACTTTGATAATTTTTTTTTATTATACACAGATTCACTTTACTATTATCTAGACAGACACAACACACTGATTGATTGATGATACATAAACCAAACGTCACAAATGAACAACCAATATTGCGTCATGATGGCAGCATGGCAAAAACATTGATTGTGTTGTGTACTCAGTAGTTAGGTTGTAGACCAAGTAATTATTCATGAATCTAAAATATGGCACTAGACTCCTATTTTAACAATTTCGATAATCTTGTCTTGTATCGAGTCGCGACACAAAAGTCCCGGAAATCGATACAACTTTTAGGAAAAGTCGGGACCCAAAAATATTTTAATAGCATTACTTAGACTATGTCATTCCAAATCATTCATTGTTATCAATATTTTTAGTATATTAAGCTTTAAACAAGTTGTATATTAAGCTTTAAACAAGTTGATAAGATAGTTTGGAATTTTGAAGACCAAAATTTCCAGCATGTCTGGCATCTGTATTTATAGATGACGAAGACCCATCATCAGACGATTGTCCTGGAAAAATAAATATAAATACTGGATATGTTTTTATGTACTATAGGAGTTGAGCCACGCCCTGTACCAGCACGACGCGGCGTGTCGCGTGATCGCGCGCCTCACCAAGGAGGTGACGGCGGCGCGCGAGGCGCTGGCCACGCTGAAGCCGCAGGCGGGCATCGCGGCGCCGCAGCCGCAGAGCGCGGTGGAGGGCGGCGCGGCGGCGGGCGGCGGCGCGGCGGCGGTGGGCATGTCGGCGGAGGTGGTGGCGCGCCTGCAGGACCGCGCCGCCGCGCTCACGCAGGAGCGCAAGCGCCGCGGACGCACCGTGCCCGAGGGGCTGCTGCCGCCCGACCAGCTGCGCTCCTTCATCACGCTCGCCTCGCATCCGGTAATGTGGAAACGCGCACACGCAATACGCATGTACGCAATATGCACACAAACGCGCGCGCATAAACATAAGATTGTTCATTGTATTTGACTTGTAACAATGATATTTATAATAATCTGTTGTCTTTATTTTTCTTTAATATAATAAAAAATATATTGAAGTCCATGAAGTAAATAAAATTATCAATTTATGTGTTGTGTTGTTAAGCAAAATTAAGCCAATGAGTTTGGTTTGAGATTGGACCAAAATTTTAGTTAGATGAAAATACTGAGTAAAGTTTGGTCATCAAGGTACTAATAACTTAATTAACCAACAGGGTCTCCACTCTGCCAGCGTACCCGGTATCCTGGCTCTGGACATCAATCCATCAGACCACAGCAGGTTGCTAACGGGAGGCAACGACCGAAATGCTACCGTGTTCAACAAGGACACGGAGCAAGTGGTGGCCATCCTCAAGGGTCACACAAAGAAGGTCACGCGCGTCATCTACCATCCGGACGAGGACACTGTCATCACTGCTTCTCCAGATCACACTATTCGTGTCTGGAATGTGCCTTCGTATGTTGACTTAATATGTTTCCTAGCACTTATTAAAATATTAATTAAGCTTACACTTACTCAGGACTTAAAAGAATACTCATACATACATAAAAGATTGATATATTTTTTTCATCCTAGCCCTGCATGTTTGTTTCTTTGTCTAAAAAGTCGTTAGATTTATTGATAACACGTAGTTGCAATGCCCATTGCATTGCCACTACTCACATAATAATCCTCATAGTGTATAATTTGTTTAAGTGTTGAAACTGAATTCCGTAATACCTATACAAACATTATAATTAAAGGATTGAAATTTGATCGATTTTTGCGCTCTGTTCTCTGAGTACTGATCATTTCAAATAATTTCATGTTGTCACAGGTCTCAGACTACGGTGATCCTGCGATCGCACGACGGGCCGGTGACGGGGCTGTCGTTGCATCCAACTGGCGACTATGTGCTCTCCACCTCCACCGACCAGCACTGGGCCTTCTCTGATATCCGCACTGGTGCCTTGCTCACTAAGGTCAGGCTGTTTATATTTAATTTTAATTCTAAAATTGACAATTAACTGAGTTGTTGGAACACATAATTTTGTAGGTCGTAAGTAATATAGAAGTAATATGTATGTAATTTTATGTGTAGGTGAGTGATTCATCTGGCGTAAGTCTAACGACGGCACAGTTCCATCCCGACGGTCTCATCTTCGGCACCGGCACGGAGAACTCGCAAGTTAAGATCTGGGATCTGAAGGAGCAGAGCAACGTGGCCAATTTCCCGGGTCACGTTGGCCCCGTGACGTCCATCTCGTTCTCGGAGAATGGGTACTACCTGGCGACGGCCGCGGAGGACGCTTGCGTCAAACTGTGGGATCTGCGCAAGCTGAAGAACTTCAAAAGCATCCAGCTGGAGGAGGGCTACGCCATCAAGGAGCTGTGCTTCGACCAGAGCGGCACGTACCTGGCGGTGGCGGGCACGGACGTGCGCGTGTACCTGTGCCGCCAGTGGCAGGAGCTCAAGCTGTTCAACGAGCACACGGCCGCCGCCACCGGCGTGCGCTTCGGCAAGCACGCGCAGTACCTCGCCTCCACCAGTATGGACCGCACGCTCAAGCTCTACGGCCTGGAGTAGCGCCGCTCCCACCATATTTTATGTCCTCCATGTACAAAGTTAACGGAGCTCACTTAATAGTGATTGTGTTATCCCTGCAACGTGTCTGTACTAGAGGCGAGCGAAAGTGAAAATGGAATTAACGTGTCAATAAAGTACATTTGGTAATTATAGTATTCAAATATCTCCACATTTTTAATATGTAATGAGATGCCGCCTATTGTTGCCTCTCTTGTCAATAAAAAAATCAATTCATATGGCTTTTAGGGCTTAGAGGTTATTTAGTAGTATGAGTTCACTATTGAAGGCAAAATCTATATATTTATTACGAACAAATGACAAATTATCGACGGTCTCATTCCGTGCGTCTTTGCCAGTGCATTATTATCAAACTATATTGACAAATATATACAATGGTGAAATTGTCGATCATGTGCCATCAAACTGAAACAGTTGGCTCCAAAGAGATTCTCAAGCTAACAAGCACGGGACTATGATACAAGATAAGCATAAGAAGATTCTCAAGTGGATTTTAAAATATTGAATATGAATAAATTCTCTATCCATCAGCAACAGGACACCTGTTAAGCAGTGGATTCACGTATTTCTCTACGATAATTGAAATGAGCTTGTCGAAGAGGGGAATGTGTTTATGGACGCAGTAGAATACGCATATTTTATAGATTCAGTGGTTCCAACCGAATCAAATGAGTTGTAGTTTATCGTCGAGGGCACGCCGCGACATGGTAAAGATTCTCGGGGTTAAGATACTATAATATTGTTTGGGATTTTCCCAAATTTTATATATTTTTTATATTAGGTACAATGATTTTATAAAACATATATTGGTGCATCTCCTCATAATTGACATACCACATTATGATAGTTCGCGTTAGAATTTTGAATTTACTTGTATTTGGTTAATGTGATTAATTGGTCCTATACTTTTATGGAAAATTATTTTGATTTGGATGAATTAAAGAATTCTCCCTGCATAATGTTTTTCCATATTTACCATGCATATTATGACTAAGAGGACCATTAACAAGAAATATTAAAATACAAAGGTGTATATATAGTTATATTTCATTAAACAGCTAAGAGGAATATAAAGGAATTCTTTGTATCTATATTATATAGAATACATTTGTAAAACAATTAATACAATAGTCCACCTCCACTCAATACAATGGTCCTCTTCTTGAACTTGCATTGTTTTAGGAAAGTGTGAATATAATTAGTGAAGACATTGACCTGTAATATATTCCAGCATAATGTGACTAACTTAAGCAACGAATTCTTTTATAATTTTATGTAAACATAATCGTTGCTACCTCAGTGTTTTAAAAGTTTTTAGGATTTTGAAAGCCGGAAACAACTACTCTGTTGTATTGTTTCGTATATTTTCGAAAGGGGTCTATTGTATAACTGATTTGACTAGCTAATTTTATGCTATGTACGTAAATTCTGTAGGAATGCCACCTTTGAACATGTCACACATTACATTGATATAATGTTACAGGTCGATGCACTCCTTAAACCTAATGATTATCATTGACTTTTAATTCTTTAGATTGTAATTTATCATATAATGTCACTTGATGACAAAGAAAATATTAAGTACTAAATAAGTAAGTCGTGTTTCCAGTTTGTATAATCTTACAATAAAAGTATTGAATTATTTTGTTGTTTAATTTTTTATAACATTAGTTAATAAGAATAAATTTTAAAATATTATTTATAGTTTAAAAAACTAAACTTAATATACTGCACTAAAAAACAAATATTTTCTCTGTTTACTCCATTAGAGCCTTAGAGTAAGTCAATTTTATAGTTTATTTAAAATTATATAAACTGAAAAACCGTGGCGTTAAATACGTCAAAATCGTGTTCAAAGTTTTCGTTACAAACATTACATACAAAGCTAATAAAAGCGTGTCTTAATTGAACCGACAGGGCCGATAGAGAGAAATATAAAACCTATTTAGGCCTATTCGCTGTTAAATTGGATTATCCACTCTTACCCCGTATACACCTTAAAATTAAAGTATTAAGGTTAAAAAATGAGGCGGTAAGTTTCATTATGCATATTTTATTTGTTTTATTTTAATAAATTTAAATGAAACATCAATATTTCAGTATGTACAACTTTTTTACAGGAATAATAACACAATTTTTACCAAAAAATGGTATCTTCATAAAATTAACAAGTATTCATAAATCTAAAATACGACAATCGAGTCTACTGCCAAATGTATAGTTAACAAGTTTCTAAAACGTCATGGTGTATAAAAGTATAGAGTACACAAATCGATTAGGTAGATAAATTTTATTTGATTTTTATGAGTAGAGTTTCTGTACTCTGATACAATATCCTTGCATGAATGCAGGTGATGTGTTGCTTGTTTATTTTAATAATTGCTCACTCAGCAGATACATATCCTCATTATGAAATGCAGCAATTAAAAAAATTAATACTTCGAATATTTGATTGAATAAGGCAAAATAATAATTAAAACCAAAACATGGAATCATATATTTACATATCACAAGTAACAATATAACAAATTCATATACACAACATTATTAGTAAATGTTTTTGATACATGAACACCAATATAGTAAAATTTAACGACATCTACACAATATATCTACATTGAAATATGCCCGACATTTTTTTAAAAGAAAAATTTAACAACATTTTAACATAATTTATACATATTACAGACGGTTTTTAGTAAGTGGAGAATGCGCAAAGTTTACTATATTGGTGTT
>DWNJ01001498.1:0-11950 GCA_018250275.1 Udranomia eurus
CGCCTTAAGTATGACTCTCTGACCACACCCTTCAAATCAGAACACAGCAGCAAGAATACTGCTGTTATAAGGCAGAAATAGGTGTGACGACGATGCTTCCGGAGTCGATCATTAAAAGGCTCTCTCAGTAATAAAAAAAACGTACCTGACTGACTAACTGACATATCAACGCCTAAGCCTAAACCACTATACTTAGAAACTGAAAATTTCGCTTACGTATTCCTCTTATGATATAGGCATCCACTAAGGAAGGATTATGTATATTATAATTATTTATATATTTATATTATATATTATTATTGATTTTAAATGGTCCGGCACGAAACTTTTATTATATATATAAAAATGAATCGATATTTCACTTGGTCATCGCATCAGGTTTGAAAGGATGGAATAATTTGGATAATTCTTTATGAAAGAAAAAAAATAAGTTAAACAGAACATTTAAGAAAATTTTACATTACATGGAGACGGTCTAGGGTAGGAAAATTATTCTGAGACGGTACGAAGTGCGCCGGTTCAGCCAGTTAGCAATAAATATTACGTGGAAGTGTTTTCATCTTACGGTATCTCTTTAAACATACTTCAATTGCTACCGGAAACGATGTAGCCAGCAATTCGAACTAAAACAAAACTGTAAAACATGTGGAATTTCACCACGAAATTGTCCCTTTGGGTCGTACAAAGCAATGAAATTCTAGAAGCATCAACCAACCGTATTTTCTTTATCGTCAAAAGAAAGCTCATATGGTTGTTTAAAACAATACACAAAGACGGAAGTCCTTTGTATATCATGTTTGTGTTAGAAGGATTGTAAGTTAATTTATGACAAAAGTCTTTCATGTAAAACAAGTTTACATAAATTGTATGTTTTCAAAGATATTTATGAGATTTTACATTCATTATGCTTGTATGTTCTTTGTAGAGCATGAAATAATGCGTGTCTGATCATGATATCAAGACGTTTTCTACAGATTACATTAGATATAGACTAAGTTCTGAAATCGAAAAATAATAGTAATCTATATTTATTATTTACTTAGTGCTTAAATCAAGTTGTATTATTATTTATTTAGCATATATTTAGAAAATAAAGTTCACGCGATTCCAAGCTAATACTGGTTAAATTGACATGCGTCTCTCCCAATTCTGGTTAAAAATAAGGAGATAAAAATATTTTTAACGAACATATTTTTTTACCACTTAAGTGCCGAATATTATCAAGCAATGTCAATAGATTTATAGAAAAAATCTTTCATTTTATTAAAAATGATTAAAAAAAACGAAGAAGTGAAAGTAATCTTTAGTCATTGAAAGACATAAGCTGTTTATGATTAAATAAGTACTGCGAATCAGTAGACAATACCATAGTGCTTATTAATTAGTGTCTACGAACTACGTAGAGATATGAGGAAACTCCACAAGGACGTGCAAATATCATGTTTAATATGGTCTGAGCACTCGTGACTCAATAAACGTAGTTTTCAACTAATCAATATTTGTATTTCCAATTCTATACTTGAACTACAGCATTTGTAGAATTGTAGAATTATATACCAAGCGGCAATAGCCCAATGGGTAGTGTGTTGGTCTTACGATCGAGAAGTTGTGGGTTCGATCCTCACTCCTCCTTTGCACTATTGACGTAACCCACTCCTAACACAAGTATTCAAGCTTAGCTGGAGGGGTTAAGAAAATTACCAGTATGTATGACACGCTAGTAGTTTAAAAAAAAGACAAAAGTATATACTACATTTTTTATATTTCCGCCAACACACATTAGCAGTGTGATACAGCAGTGAGACAAAAATACTCAACGTATATACGTATATTTTTATCTGATAATCAAACATGTGAAGGTGGTAGAACCTTAAACGGTTCGACTCCGGAGGTACCACCGCCACACCTATTTCTGCCTTATAACAGCAGTATTCTTGCTGCTGTGATCTGGTTTGAAGGGTGTGGTCAGGGAGACATACTTAACCGAGGCGTTCCAACTTAGTCCTCAAGGATAGCATTTGTGGTCGACCTAAGAAAGAACTTCGATTCTGTCTTGGGTTGATTACAGATGTCCATGGGCGGCAGCGACCACTTACCATCAGGTGGACTGCAAGCTCGTTTGCTACATCCAAGGAATAATTAAAAAAAAAATGTTACAGCTTCCCGGGGAAGTCCTTTCTTAGGGACATAAAAACGGTAGAAAAATACTACGTTCGACATATTTACGAATTGTCCTTCAAATTAATTATGTCTCGCTTTACGTTTAAGAATGATGGAATGAATCACTGTCCGTAGCTTCGACAACTATAACGATGTATATTCGTTCATCTCAAGAGTAACGTTATGTTGATGGTTCTTTGATAATCCCTAAGCGATTTTTGATGACCTCTGGTCTGAAGCTGAAGCGAATTTAAACATAAATTTCTTTAGCGCTGAAACAAATTTGACGATTACAAAGTATTACGATTGCGTCGATTTAGGGTTGGTACTTTCAGAAAAACGCAAGCATTTGAAACTTGGGTTTGATTATAAAAAGAAATTATTGCTTACACACTTATTGTACCTGACCTATTTATGATAGAAGAAAGAAGGAACTAATATATTGAAAACTTAAGTGCATGTCATTTAAAATATGATCTTCTAGACTCACGTGATTCGTGATAAATCATGTCTCCAGTAGAATGTTTTTGAATAGAATAATGAATTCTAGAAGATCATTTTAAATTTTTTTTGTTACCTTTTACGGTTCTACTCCGGAGACACAACCACCACGTATTTCTGCCTTATAACAGCAGTATTCTTACTGCTGTGTTCTGTTTGAAGAGTATGGTCAGGGAGACATACTTAATCGAGGGTTCCAACTTATTTGTGGTCGCCCTAAGAAATAACTTCGATCCTGTCTTAGGTTGATTACAGATGTCCATGGGCGGCAGTGACAACTTACCATCAGATGGACTGCATGTTCGTTTGCTACCTTTCGGATATAAAAAAATCTATAATATACCAGGTCGACCTATTGTTTGAGTACGTGACATCCTTAGTTACAGAGTTGTAAAATGACCTCGTTTGCCCAAATTTGAATTACGGTTTAAGTTCGGCAGTTAAGGACAGGCCTTTTCAGTCACAGCACCTCACTTATAAGTTCGGAAGTAACAACCTTTGTAAGTGCTCATTGTTGACAGCGATATCCGAACCGAACCTATAGAGCGATGTACCAATAGAGTGAGAGAGCATTTTGCTTTTAACGCTGGAAATCTTACTTCAAAACCTAAACACACATATTTTTATAAGAATCGGGTAGCAATCAATCCAGTCCACCTGATCGAAAGTGGTCACTGCCGCTCATGGACATCTGTAATCAAGCCAATACAGAATCGAAGTTCTTTCCTAGATCGACCAAAATGCGTTGCTGCTGAGGACTTAGTTGGAATACCTCGGATCAGTGTCTTACCACCCGTCAATCCAGAATGTAGCAGCATGAACATGTGTTATGAGGCAGACATAGTTGTAGGCTATTTCACTTTGCATTTTGCGCTAGAGACCTTCGAAACCAACTAAGCACATACGTGGCATTATGTACTACGCTCTATCGTACCATCGACAAGCTATGTGCGCGTATTGTAGTTTAATCTATACACATAAAAGTGAAAGGTCATTGACTCACTGATTAAACAAGAAGAATCGAAAACTGCTTGACCTATAAAGATGGAATTTGGCAAGTAAATAGTTTATACGAGTATGTAAGAGACGTGCGCTAAGAAAGGATTTTGTGTCAGGGCCGAATTAAGGGACTATCGGTTTTCAGTTACTAGACTTTTGGAACTGAAATTTGGCAGTTGACGAACTAAGAGGATTAAAGTTCTTCATACTTCGTAAGTTTCAATTGAATTTGTATTTTTCTCTAGACACTTATTTTCATGATTTTCCTATCTTATAAAAATAATATATCTTGTAAAATAAGGAATTGATGGCATGGAAGTGTTTTATATTTAACCATTGAATAGGAACCTTCGAAAGGAAAAAGTAAGTCAAGTAGAGAATATAGCCATGACTTCATGGATCTCAAAACACACTACGTACACTGTACGTACGTAAAGCACTACGGCGCAGAGGTTGTTTTTATTATAATTACTAGCTGACCCGGCGGAATTCTTACCGCCTCAGAATCCATCCCTGTCCACGTCAGTGCCCCGTTAAACGTTAAATTTTGAATTGTAAAATTCACATTAATTTGTCTCTCAAAACTTTTTATTTTCAATATCACCAAGCGTGTGAAGCCACAGTTGAGTTGTCGTAGTAAGTTGATTGTTTTCTATTAACAGATAATCGCCATGTCCACGCTTACCTTACCAGAACTCACGTGTAAACCAGCCATTAAACAACTGGGGTTATCTAATCAATGATATCTTAACTTTGCAAACTTTCCCCTTATTTGGTGAGCACTGTTTTCTATTTACACGGAAAAATTCTATTTTCTCGCGATGACACGAGCAGTTAATATGGGTCCACCGGAATGTACGCAGTAATGTGAGTCGTCACGCAACTGTTAACAATGCCTGTAGTAAATTTTCCACCACGAGAAACTGTTTGACTTACAGTAGTAATCACGGCGATTTAAGATAACGGCGTTTTATAACAGCGGATCCCTAGATATGACGTAATGTGAGTGAGTTCGAATATTTGTTTATTCTATTACACTTAGATCCGCAAGGGTCCTGTACAGTTCTATAGCTCAAATAAAGCTTTAATCTATGCATATAAATAAAATTGAAGTGTCTGTCTGTCTGTTTTTCAAGTGCAGTGTTATACGATACCAATACTTAAAAAACCATTTTTATGTCTGTGTGTCTGTCTGTCATTCTGTTTGTACGGGGTAATCTCTGGATCGGCTAGACCGATTTTGATGAAACTTTCACTGTTAGATAGAGGGGTTTATAAGGACACGTTTACCTTTTGTTCGAAATATAAAAGGAATAGAATACTTAGCAGCGCCATTTACTGGGTCTAACTAAAAGTAAGAAACATCTAGGGAGTCACTTCGATCCCTTAAGGACTAGAAAAGGGGGAGCATGTATTTTTTACGGGGAGTCGGGCAAAGCCACAAAGGCAAAAACTAGTAAATAAATCACGGACCTTTAGGTAGAGTCCTTTAGGGCTCAAAGTCAGATTGGCAAAAGGTTTCAAAACTTAATAAGCCTAGATTATCGACTATTTAATCCTAGGCTGATGGAGGAATAAAATCTTATTACGTACCATTAATATTAGAGAAAAAATTACAATATCTTGCGATGAAATGTTTCTTTTTTTCCAGATGTATTTTAGTAACAAAAGTAGGTATCGACGAATTTTTGACAATATACTGTTTGTAAACATTAGCTAAATTATGCAAGTAATATATAACTCATAAAAAGTTCTTTTCTTTCGTGTTTTTAGTTTAGTCCAATTTTAATAATTTGGTAATTAAATTTAACGCGACAACTAGCAATTCTTAAGTCATTTCATTTGAACAACATCTTATATACCGACCATTTTGGACTGGTGTGTGTTTCTTAAGCTGTATGCCATTTTTATTTATTTTGTTATATCAAACTCTTTATTTACCTAATGCATTCAAGCGTAGGAAATTATATTGAATACAGCCAACAAAATAAAAAAATCTTAATAAGATTGTAAATTGATTCGTGTTCAACTCTTAACTACCAATTACTCACTATTGCCGCTTGAAGTGTTTCTCTGTGTACAAGACATTCAAACTGTGTCGAGGCGCCCTCCATTCCCTCACAACTCTGCCGCTATCATCCATGGCGTATATCTGGCGCCTCTTAATTGCCTCAGACTAATAATTATTATCAGTTCGCGTGCGTCGCCCCGCCCTCCAGTCAGCTACTAAGATACGCAATTACCAATACAACTGTACAACACCCACACATAGATAAGCCTAACCACGTGCTTCAAGTGTCACTCTACCGGTCACGTGGAGTAAGTGATGGAAATAATCGCTATTATGCTCTTTTTGTTGCATATAAGTTGGAAACGGGGGAATTGACGCCCTGACACACTCCAGTGCGGTATTAATAAAATCTTTAACATTTTTTAACTACTACATATAGTAATGATAACACCAGTGTTCTTGCTGCTGTGTTTGAAAGGTCCCCCTCCGTCAGGGTGAGCAACGCATTTGTGGCCCTAAGAAAAATCTTCGATCCTGTCTTGGGTTGATTATAAATGTACATGGGCAGCAGTGACCATTTACCATCAGGTGGACCGCACCCTCTGCTAACTATAAATAAAGCTACGATGTGGTAAATTCAATAATTTGTATTTTTTAAATATTCAGTGTAGTGTACACTATTCAGTGTAGTGTTCCAAATCCGAGAACTTTTTTTTTTATTATGGAAAAGTTCCCAATTGCTTGAGGAGACCAGGTTAACAAAACCATTCAGTGATGCTCTCTAAATCTCGTTAAAACAGAAAAGCGAGGCTCTAGGAAAACTCGGCGATGAAACACGTAGCGCTTCTCAAAATACTGCAAAAAAAGAAAAATACTACCAAGTGAAACTCAAAGAATTAATTTATTTACTACTTCTGGTAGTACAGTTATCACAATCCCAAAACCTACTCAAGTTCAAACGTTATCTTCCATATCACATTCAGATAAAGCAATGCAATTTAATCTTAGATAATATAATGTTAATTATTTGCAAATCTGCATACTATGTGATAGGATCTGCATTTTAATATCAACGTAGACATAGGAGATCTCAATGTTATTGAAAGCGTTAAAGAATTTATGCAGATTTTGTAAAAACTATGTTTTTAATACCATTTTTTACTGATAAATAATTACTTATATGTCAAGAGGATCTTAAAACAAATGATTGAAATATGGTTTATCTTGCCTATAAATAATACAATGTCTTGCAGACTTTGGAAAACCCAGCCCGTACTCTATCCTCGACCTGTATTCCTGTATGATTAATGTAAGTATCCGTAAATTCGGTGTGTATGATGAAATAAAACCTCTATCAGAACTTGCCATCAATGAGCACTCGTAAGGAGCGAACATAGTTTCATAACTTCGTGAAGTGTCTTCGAATTGTCCGTCACCACAGATCTATGAGGGTCTCTGACAAAAAATCAATGATAAAACACAACAAAAGCATTAGAGAGAGGCAATTTATTCCTGAGGTGAATAGCCTCGGTTGCACTCGAAGACGCCATGTCTGGAATAGCAATTATTGTTACCGAGACTTTACGCCAACTTGAAAATATGCTACGGTTTGAATTCTTGATCAGAAAACCTAGTACTTAGCTACCTATTAAGTAGGTATTGTTCCGTGTTTGGATGAACGATTTATTGTTTCAAAAACAATAACAATGTGACGCGAAATTTTTATCATTATATTCTATTATCTATACGTGTTTACGTTTAGAGAGCCAGGTTGAGAATAGTAAACTAATAAATTTCATTCTAATTGACTTGCGCTTAACCTAACCTATATTTCATAAATACAAAGTATTTTTAATTTAAATCACAGTACGAGTAAGAATCTCGAAATGAATTACAATATACAATTACAAACCTTTCAGTCATTTAAAATACCGCCAATGTTTTATTGAAAACAAACATCAACTAGTATTTTATTTTCATCAGCCTAATCTAGATGGCGTTGTTTTCATTAAATTTATGATTGTATGATGTGTTGATTATAATATTCATTGGATGTGTGACCTCGTTATCGTGGCAAGCCTCCATAGTCTCGCTATCTACATACTTGTTTCTTATCACAATGACGTATTTCAAATAACAACCGAGGTATAACTTCTTTCAATTTAGAAAACACGTCACATAATCTTTATGAATAAACACGTAGGATTGAATTACAAACAATACTGTGGTAAGTAAAGATTAGTTTTACATTTCCTTCGCTGAGCAAATTGATGTTATTATTATGAATCAAATTGCTTGTCATGAAATTTTGTGCATTTTGTGATTTAACTCTGTTACATAAAAATACATGCCACGTGATTATTAAACAAAAAATTGACCTAGAAGTAAGGACAGAAAAGCGATTTAACATGTCTAATCACGATGTCGATCGTGTTTACGTCTAAGATATTATTTTTATCATTAATAATTAATATTTTAATACAACATAACATGTTTTCTGTGTTTCTCTTAACGACTTTGATTTTTACGTTATACCTTCCCAGACTTATGTTCTATCAAACTACAACTTCAATACATATACATATTTAGCACAGGAAGAACAGAAATATCTCCATGACCATCTACGCATTCTAAGCAAATATAGAACAAACGGTCCAGTTGATTCCCTCTCACTGACAGCATTATTTACCTGTGGTGTTAAATCACCCAAAGGATTAGGGGCAGACGGCGTTATCGAGGCTCCATCAAGGAAAACCCGACGAGAAACAGGCCTTGGATCGACCGGTTTCTCCCTACTTTTATCGGCCACGTGTTGAAACGGTCGTGCACAATTCATTCCCGACTCGGCAAACCATCAATGTAATCATACGGCCCAAAATCGCGCATCAAACCTCAAGACGTCTCTCACTATTGTTCCGAAATCGTAACGGCCATAAAACGCACTTAATACGATCGTTTGCAATCGCATCCACTATTCTACACACGGACCACACGTACGCCCACATCTCATTAATTCAATCGATACGCCCTCACTAAAACATTATGTTACAAACACTATCATACTACTTTATTGCTACACTAACCGGTAGGATCGAACGCTTGTCGCGATAAGTGAAGACAGCCGATCTAGGATTTCTTCTGTCTATCGCTAGCTGTTCGATTTCAATGTCTATCGTCGTTTTCATTGCCTTTGAAGTTTATCTCTCGTTTTAATAAGCTTTAGCAAGACTGTCACATAAGCGCGTATATTATTCCTAGATCGCCATTAGCTAGTTTCCTGCCCTAAGATTGAAATAACTCAAAATTGAAGATTGATACTTAGTACAAAGTCAAGTCTATAATCATAATTCTACAAAAAATTTAAAACGTAAACATTGGTGATAAATTGGCTGGCAATACAAATATTGGGACACAAAAAGGGTCAGTCTAAGCTAACGGTCTAAATTCAGTTACTTTGTACTAGAGCACAGCCGCTAAAAGGCGTGCATTTGGAGTACATTATAAATGCATTAGTGCGATAAAAATCTGTAACACATTTCGTACTAAGCGGACCAAATGTAGTGAATGTGGATTGTGGGTAGCTAAACCGTTAATGTTGGAATGTATTGTTGGAGGGACGGTTTGATATTCAGTGAGTTGTGGTTTATTTTCCGTCGGTTGGAGCGAGGGCACGACCTCGCGCGTGACGTCACGCCTCCAATGAATGAAGCCACCCTTACACCCTGGTCCCCCTAACGGTCAGTTTCATACAACGATGCTTCAATATGAGCGACAACAGCTGCTGTCTCTTTATTTGTTAGACATACGTATGTCGATAGATATCGGCTGGGACATAAACTTACATCGCAGAGCGAAGGAAACAGAAGAATTCGCTTTCAGTAAAATGTTTATTGGAAGATTTACACGCTCTTCCAGTTCTAGCTGCTTGGAAATTTAAATTTCGTTTCACCCGAGTTTGCTTCAAACTTTTGTTGTACTTACACTAGCTAGTATGCAACGTCGTTCAATTCAATAATTCACTTATGCAAGTAGATATAAGATAATAATTTACTATGAATATGTCTCATGGCACAAATGTCACTACAATCTTCCATTCCAAATTACATTTGAGATACAATTCAGACATTCAATGATTGACCGCAAGCATGCAACCACAAGTTCTTCAGACATTTAAATATTCAAAATTAATGCTGAGATTTAAATTGGGCCTAGGTAATGTCTAGGTATATTTGTCTCTTTTACTCTTATTAGGGTATTGTCTTCTGGTGTATAGTGACCGAATTTTAGAGTTAACGGGGTACGTGTTGACAAACAAACAGATGTAACTAAATAAATTTTATGTATTACATTTAACACAGGGAGACTGACTTCCTGAGTTTTTAGAACCGATGTTTTCTTAAGTATTAACTAACTATCGATTTAGGAGTCTCCTAGTACTAGTAATACACCCGAATTCTCTCGTGGGTGAATAGTAGCACAGTAATAGTGGCCCAGTGGCGGAAGGGAGAATCCGCGAGGATTTCATTACGAAAAAAAAATATATATATAGTAATAGTGTAGGTTATATTTGTACGTACGCTTATTGTTCGTGAAAAGCCACGTAATTCTATGTTCTAACCAACGATACAAGAAACAAGTTGGAACTAAAAAGATGTACAATTAACATCGCGAGTCCGGTTGCGTTCTTGGCGCAAGGGTCGCGGCGGGTTCCGTATTTGGCGACGTGAGTCACGAGTGGACCTATCTGCTCATATCTCCCCTGCTGTTATATGTGATGTTTTCGTGCTAACTTCCCTGGTTGAATGATTCACGGAGTGAACCATAGACAAGATTTTTTTATAGTAGAGTAAGTTTTATAGTAGGTCGTTTTAAGACAGTATCGTTCCAAATAAGGTTCAAAGATGGTAGAACCTTTTACGGTTCGACTCCGGAGGAACCATCGCACCTATAACAGCAGTGTTCTTGCTGCTGTGTTCTGGTTTGAAGGGTGTGGTAAGGGAGACATGCTTAATCGAGGCGTTCCAACTAAGTCCTCAGGGGGTAGCAACGCATTTGTGGTCGACCCAAGAAAGAATTTCCATCCTGTCCTGGGTTAATTACAGATGTCCATGGTCGGCAGTTGCTATTTGAAAATTATAATATATATATATATAAAGTTAGTTTTAATAAACCCGAATATGGATCTCGGCTCTGTTATAAGTTAACCATAGTCAAGATTTTCTTTTGCAGTTGTGAACACAATCTGTGATTAAGATCTTGTAATCAATTGGACGAAATGTTACGTACATATACGTACGATATGCGTATTTTTTTAGTCGATACCTTTTCACAATTAGATAATTTTAACAAAACCGAATATGGTGTCGGTGGCATTGGTCGTTCGTCGTAAAAATAATTTTTAAATTACCCGTCGTCGAATTACTGACGCTAATGATGCACTTACGGTTAATGGTTGAGATAAAAATCGGCAAGTCAGAGTGTAATTTTAAAGATTTAAAAACATCAAGTACTCTTAAATAGAACTTAAGTTGATGAAGTATTATTTTCAACGATAACATATTTTAATGGTATGTAATCATATGCACATGTATGTTTTGTTGTTAAAGACGCTTTGTATTTGATTAATAACGGAATTCACACAAATTCAATACCAAAATAAAATCGTCTGGTTTGCCTCGTGTCTATCTGGTCTTTTGAATTAAATTTTGTTTTTTTGCGATATGATCTATGATATTAGAATAATAAGTTATCATCATTAAGTACGACCGGAAGTGATAAAATGCACTTATCTGATTGATAATTACGATGTTAAGTGTAATAACAGGATACTGTGTATGTATACATACACATACACAGTATGTAGGGAAGCAGGTCTTTTTATCAAAACGTAGGATGCGTCCGTTTCCTACACTATCCGTTTTCTGAAATTTTCTACCTAAATCTTTGATGACCGACGGTACTCAATTAACATTATTATTTTACACGTCAAAGTTACACATGTGTTGATGACTATGTGTATAGATTTTACGCAATTTGTTGGCTACTTACGAGTATTTTAGGTGACAAAACCTACAAGTACCTTTTTTGTAAAACTTTTTTCGGTTCCACTCCGGTGGCAACACCTATTTCTGCCTTATAACAGCAGTGTTCTTGCTGCTGTGTTCTGGTTTGAAGGGTGTGGCCAGGGCGACATACTTAACCCATGCGTTCCAACTTAGTCCTGAGCGGTAGCAACGCATCTCTGGTCGACCTAAGAAAGTACATAGATCCTGTCTTGGG
>DWNJ01001499.1:0-11947 GCA_018250275.1 Udranomia eurus
TCTATCGAATGTTTGTATACTTAGGTTTTAAGGGCTACAGGTGTGAGAATTTCTCTTTGTTTCTTCTTTATTTCTAGTGTAAATAAAGATTGCTGTTACTTATCAACAAACATAAGCTGTAACTCGGTTACTTCCAGTTACACCGAAGGTTTGTTAAGCGTTAGTTAGACATTTTACACCGGGTTATCTTTTTATGTATTCTGTTTGTTTCCACGGCACGTTTTAATTAATACTCGCAAGAATTATTCAAAGCATAACTGAGTACCTACGGTATATAACATACGATTAAAATTCTTTTAAGCGCCTCCTACAACGAAGCCTATATTTGCTACGCCACAGGCAAACTGTGCTAACTTCAAATCTTGTTTTTTGCTATATTGCTATAATGTTTTATTTACGACACGTTGGCTGGCGCCGACTTTTTGACAGTCGGTCCCTTTGCCGATTTCAAACTGTCAGAATCTAATTACCAAAATCGCGTCGTGGTTCCGCGACTAACTTAGCCATATTTTTTAGGCCCTAAAGTCCAATACGGGGTGATTATCTGCGAAGATTTTGGCGAAGGTTTTTGCGCTCCATTCTTTATAGTAGCATCGGTTAGTGAAGGCTTTTTATTTTTTAACAAACTAGTTTACGCTTCACGGCATTTGCTAAAGATCCCGTTTTATATCAAATTCATTAGGCATTTTATTAGGTGCCTTCTTATTTGCAAGCGATTAAGTTATAAATATTGTTTTTCGTAGTTTAAATGCTTTGATTATTAGTTACTTCATTTTATACATATTTAATTTTATAATCATATACATGTGTGCATTGAATTGATAATGTTATATTTATTTAAGTTATGACTTTGGAAAATAAAGAATTACATATATTATTTAAATTAAAACAACGCTTTTTTTTAATTAAACGCAAACTTTATTTGATATTTTGATCTCAAGCTCAAACTAAAAATTAGCAATCAAAGATTCCCCAAAGGCTGAGTTAAATAATATTATATTTAGTTTAGAGCAAATAAATGTAGTATTTTGTATGTATAGCGAATATTAAGTAAAACCAAAACTGCACCACTATCTAAATTCACAACGAACAGACAGAGGAACCCGATTTTTGCATAAGAACAGGGTGTTGGAGCGAGTCAAAATCGGCGCCAGAACGAGATTAATGACCACTGGCCATTCTGAGATCGGTATCGTTTATACCGAAATTGAAAGCCAGTCCAATTAGATGTTTTCGTATTACTATTTCTATACATTATATTTTTATAGATACTTAAGCTACATTGGTTGAGACAGAGGTCTACGCTAACTCACTCTACTACGCATACTCATTATAGGAGTAAAGTAAAATAACCTCCCAACCACATACTTATTGAATGACTCTTGAATCTTGTCATGTCCATAATCAAACATCTTTGTATTGGTCGGTCAAATAGAATATAGTTCGTCCAGAAAGTGTAGCTATCTCCACAAAACTATAGTTCTATGAAGATTTATGGTGTGAGTAACATTACTTGTTTATTAATTTGTTAATATTAATATACCGATTAGAAACACTGAATTAAATTACAATAGTTCAGAATTTAGTAAATAGGTAAATAATTAATGTAAAACCTTAACTATAATTAAAATAATTGCAGGAGTAACTATTCAAACATACAAAACAAATCAGGAAAATTTAATTATTAAATACAAGGCACATTTCTTTTTTATGTACTCCTATAGGAGTCACTAGAACTTCTGATGTTGCTACAAGTTATCATCGTCTTTAGGCAAAACTCTCGTTCTATATAGGTACCTAGCGTTACTTATATTCATCCCTGTTTGAAAATTGGCATCTATTGTTATATTCGCACTTACATCGTTGATGCATACAGACTGAGACTAACGAACCAAATGCGTTCAGTCCTATATTACTCTTCGTTCTTTTGCCAAATGAATTCGCACAACAACGAATACGAAAAATACGAACCATAGCCCATACGTAAACATTGTTGAGTTCCTCACATCCGAATATAGCGAAATTCCTGCAGAACTTGAAGAGCGGACACACCATACGTAGCGGTCGGCGCCGCTGCGGCTACACAAAGTCCCACGGCATTTATGTAAATGACAGAATTCAGAAAATGCCTCGCGCCCGCAAAAACAATGAGCGGCCAAAATACGAAACGATACTTTCATTTTTCGGGTTGCGACGCTTTTGCATGCGAGCGCTGGGTGCCTGCTGACCTTATTGTGTTTTGGTACCTACGGTTCATATATTTCACCTTCTTGAACCGTCTAGAACGATGGTTACAAAGGGCGAACTTAATATCTAACGGCATTATCCACCAATCAACTCTGGAGATGACGAAAGTATGTGGTAACGAAAAGCGTCAATTAATCGATTATAATTTAGATGTAACTAAATTATAACATACAAACATATCAAATATACATTCATACCAGTATAATATAAATATAACATACACGTTTACAAACATTTTAGTGGATAGTGGATAATTTTGTTATTTTTAAATGTAAATTTTAAAAATAAACTTATCTAATATTTTGTATGTTAATAATGGATTGCATGCATGTTTAAACAGGCCAAAATTGCAAACTTAACAAAATTTTTTATGTTACTTACTAGCATATTACTAATCGACATGCATGCATGCAATATCGACTGTATGCATACCTGTGCAACTGTTTTTTTAAACCAATTAAACAGTTACAGATGTTTTCGTTAATAAATTTCTCATTACCCCCATGATTTTCTAAGAGTACCTGTGTTAAAAGTATCTAAGCGGGTTCATCAGAAATTAAGTCAAAAAATCAAATGATATTTTAATAAAATTCATAAAAGGAACGCTAAACAATTTGAAATTCTGGATGATTTTGATTTTGGCCAGCGAACGCGCCAGAAACGCGCGAGTTTTTCGCTACGTTCACAAAAGTATGAAATATTTTACGTTTTAAATTCTTTTAAGTTTCGAATTCGGGGCTGAGGCGCCGTCGGCAAGCACTAACGGATTTCTTTTTGCGCTAACAGTATCTCAATTTCATTGTCCATCGCTTTTTTGATGTTTTGTACCGTCTGCTCTGCTAAGATCCTAATCTTTGATTTAGAGCTTTGGCAATAAAGACGTGTTTAAGATAATGTATCGCCGATCTCGATATTTATTATTTGGAAGCGTTTATTTGTAAATTCAATTTCGTTTCGGTTCAATTTCGTTGGTTTTTATCTACAGAGCTACGTACAAACCAAACAATGACAATCGTGAAACGAATTGTAGGTGTCTAGTTACATGGATTTGAGCGCTAACGCTAAATTTGATCCGACTTTTATTGTGATCAATTAGACAAGTCTAATGTATAAGTTAGAGCGAGTATTTATTTTCTATTAACTATATATTTTTATGACGAGTATACAGGTCACAGGATGTTAATGAAATAAATACCTTAACATTCAAGCTTAACTTCTGCCAGAAGTGTATTTTACTATCAAAAAATACTCAACTTAGTATAATCTCGTCAGATTGATGATCAGTTCGGCCCACCACTTCCGACCTCGCATAGAATTAATTCATCCAAAACGTACCTGAAACAAAAGTTGTATTTGTAACAGTTTCCAATTTATATAAGTTTTACGAGTTTGTGGGTTGTAACGCCCATGGTTGACTCCTTGTTCTAAATTAAATCTTCGAGTTCAACACATACATAACCAATAAATAATAATAATAATCCTGTCCTATCTAGACTGGATTGCTTCTGTTTTTTACTTTTACTTCATAAGAAAATTGTACACGTATTTATTTTCGCTTATTGTTAAAGAAGTCAAGGCCGAAACCGGTGTATCCATTGAATCTAGGCTCTAACCCAGTTACGATACGATACGATAGATACGAGTTATATATAAACTATGTGGCACAACACTTCAGCTTCCCTCTTTCCGTTCTTTCACAACACATAACCACACACAAATCCTACATGTGAATAGTTTGTTTGTTTTTTTACAAATATAATCATAGCGCCGACAAGCGGAGTCATGACAAAAGCATAGCTAGTTTATCACACTCTTCAAACCATGACAGAGAAGTGCTATATTGTCTCTACAAACAGAAATAGTAGAGAATAAAGTAGGCACTACAAAAAGAATAAAACAGGTTTACAAACCTCCTTTGTTTACAGAGATGATCATATTTATCAAAGTACTAAATATATAAGTTCTAATTGAAACTAAGTATACTTAACCATATTTCTTTCATTTTAACTATATCTTTAAATTGTTTCTAAAAGGTATTTTAGTGGTTTGGAAACCGATTCATTTTTATTTGTTAACCTAGTTCTCGCTGGAAATTATCAATTTGCAAAGATTGTTACATACTCGTATTACTGTTTTAAACTCGTAATTAATACATATTTTTGCGAAAAAAACTATTTTTACTCCATTTAAACAGTAACTTTCAAATAAAGTGCACCAATTATCTGACGTCTCATTCGTGTGTGTCCAAAACTTTCACCGTCATCACAGCACCACCCCTGGAATCCAGCGGAACGGCGTACCGTCCAGACGACGAATACAGGCAATTATAATTCCCCTCTTGAACGGTAACAAACGGGGCAGTCTAATTAAACAGTTTGGGAGACGGTTTTTGCGATTGTCCATAATCGGTCTTAATCGAGCTACAATTAAGACGATTGTGATCGATTTGAGGTCGTGAGAGATGCCGACGCGGGCGGACCGCCTCTGAGACGTTTTTTGGACGCATCGGGTTTAGTCTGGCGCATTTGATATTTAGTCCGTTTGTGAGGGGTTGGGTTTCGGTCGTACTGCAACGAAAGGTGCATTTATGCAGTTTACGAGGCTTATCCTGTGGTGACTCTTTGTATCCTGTGGTAACTTAAGGTTCTAGTTCAAGTCTTAAGAGCCTTTGCTTGCTTGTGTGCTGCCTGCCAGTTACAAAAAAAATACTAGCTAGTAAAAATATTATTAGCCAGTACAAATGTTTCTCACAATCATCATAAAAAAAGTTTATTAATTTCACGTATAATGTATTAAATTTATTCCTACGCATAACGGAGGTAAAATTTTTCCATACGCAGATGTGCTATCAAAAAATTCCATCCCGTGACATAATGGAATCGCCATGTCACATTTGCATCACTATGCCAACAGCCTCTAATTACAGTAATACCTGTCAGGCTCACCTTTTAACCCACTTGTGTCTGGAATCCATTGCATTGTTGTAAGAGCGTTTTCATACGCCGATCCGATTTTAAGAAATGTATGATCCGGTTAAATATGAATGCTCGGTAATGTTTACTTCACTCAGATATGCATTTTTTATTAATTGCAATAACTAGAACCCACAAACCGCATTACCCAAAGTCATAGTTTAAATGCTCTATAACGTCGCTACACCGATATGCGAGTCTTGTACTATTTGTATTTTACTCGTATTTTAAAAACATCAGTTACATGTCGTTACTAAAGCGATGTATTTTTACTTATTATAATATTCACAACCCACAAACTACTACTACACTACTATCAGCCTTTGCAGGTCCACTGCTGGACATAGGCTTCCGGACCGGTCGAGTGGCGAAGGCCTAACCTTCGCCACTCGGTCCTGTGTCTTCTGAATCCACAAACAGTATTACTCAAAGTTATAGTCTGCATTGAAAAACTTTATATCATCTGGACATTCATCATCTGGTATAACTTGACTTAGTCCGATATCGGATTGGTAAGTATGAAAGCGCTCTTACACGTAATTTGTATTCCGCTCATCTTTCATCACAGACCGCTGTGGTCTCAAGTGTTTTTGCTATCCGTCCCTTTCTACCGTCCCATTTGCGCATACTCGTATCCTTTTCTAAGTGATATGCCCAATCCATTCCGCTATCGGAAAACAAACATACAGTAGCTTTCGCTTCGGGATCAATGCCTGTTCAAATAGATGTAAATAGTGACGTAGATTCTATACTAATATAGTAAAGTATTTTGTTTGTGAGTTTGTATGTGGGCTTTACCTACCGAAGAAGTTTCTAAGAAAATCTACTAGCAGATGGTCAGTCTTTTAAAACTTGTAGGTTCTATAACATTGTAAGAAATATATAAAGATATATAAGATTCGATGCTACAAAAACTTTAATGTAATGCATATTTTCTTCGTGTTTGCTGTATATTCCCAAGTTAATATAAATTGTCTATGCATAGTATAGATCTTCCAGTTTAAAAATGCACGCCCCTCCACCAAACATAACTGATAGACCGACGATGTGATGTTTGTATGACTTGTCAACTTACTTATGCACAGTTTGGTCAACAAAACTGTCATATATAAATATTATTATCTAGGAAGTCAATACTGGTCTAGTTACTCTAATGACCGCACTAAGAGCCGTTCAAAATCTTCAATATAAGTGTTGATATAGAAGCAAACGAATCAGCCGAAGTCGCGGACAGATTGCTACTATAGAAACAATTTTGGTACCAATTGTTCCTGTTTACTTTGGAAATGCTTCGGCCTCTTTGACTTTCACGCCGTTCCCGTCTATGTCACATTGTTTAAATTACTCTATTCCGATTATATTTGCTTTCAATTCGGAATGGTGTTGTGTTTCATTTCGTGTTGTGTGTTTATCAAATTCTCTGTTTCGTTAGAATTTAATAATGTTATTTTGTAATCTACATTCATCACAAAGTTCTGTGTATAAGTAGATTTATTTGTAGAAGTTTAATTAAGCTTTCTAGTCTTCTATCATCCGAAACAAGCACTAGGAAGGGGATTAAAATTCCATGTCACTTTCTTGGGGATCGAATTTTCGAAAACTTCATGAAAACACTTAATGCAGTTATCTACCGACCCGAAGTCAGAAATTCAATCCGGCATGACAGTGATCTTCAAGTGGAGTGGATGCTAAATTTTACGTCAATATTATATAAAAATTTGCCAATTGACATAATGTACACTTAAAATCTTCATAATACATATTTAATATAAAATGGCTGAAAGTAATAGTTCATAAAACTCCTGGCCTTGAAGATATTTAGTTGGCTTGACACCCAGACGTAGCTATATTACAGATATCATCTAAACTTTCGATTTATTTTCACTGACACCTAGACGATCTAAATCAAATGATATTTTCGTCTCTTTAATATATTTTTCTTAATGTATCAGTATTCCTAGAGTTTTTAAAACTCGTAACAGCTACATTCCTAAGATGACACTAGAAACGGAAACGATTGTTTAGAACTTTTTTAGCTTTACAACCTATTTACGAAACAGAACTTTATGTAGTTGATATCAAATGACGGTTCAACGGTTTTAGCAATATTCCAATTTCTTGAGGTCAAACATTACAGTTTTTCTTTTTTATAAAATTTTACTTGCTTACATATTCCACTACATGTGTGAATGAGTCTGCATGTTTGACATCACATTTTCTACAATTTTCTGCTCAAAACAGTTTTTTTGTTCGCGCTGTAATGTCCGAAATGAGGGTTTCGGAGATTTATGGGATAAATTTACCTAGATGTATCGATTTACAGCCCAATTAATGTAATAATAAGAGATGATGTGTTCTGACTACAGCTGCCAATTAGGTCACTCGTTATGACCATCATATGTCTACTCACTTTTCGCGGAATCCCCTGTGTAGGCGCCTGTGTGTCATTCAGTTTTGCCAACGTGCTTTGGCATATACCATTGTTGTCCAATTGTGCAGTAGAGCTTTAGTAAACAACTAGTTTCATCATTCAAAAAAATTCCACACCCTTCAAACCAGAATATTGCACTAAGAATACTGCTTCTTGCTGTTGTGTTCTAGTTGTAGGTGTGGTCAGTACTCAGGGATAACAACGCATTCGTGGTCGACTTATGAAAGAACTTCAAACCTTAGTTAGGTTACAGATGTTCATGGGCGGCAGTGACCACTTACCATCTGGTAGACTTCATGCTGGTTTGCTTCCTCCTAGTTATAAAAAAAAATTATGCTGAGAACTGAGAACACAGAAACAACGCTCATCCAAACACAAGATAATTTCATGGCCTGAAAGCCGCAAATACTTCCCCTATCAAATTATGTGTGTACTAGTCTAGTTAGTAAGATTCATCTAATCTGTCTTCATGTCTCATCGGCGCGATTCGCAGAAGTATTGACCGTCGCGGTCACTCCTTTGTTATATTTGTATGCATCTTTAGTTTAAAACTGGCGACGAAGCCCACTTAAGACGTTTCGAGTATTAAAAACTTCGAAAATAATTATTATCCCGTAAATTATTCCGTATACAATAAATTATGAAACAATTATTATTTCCTAAAAAGTATTACACAGAACTCAAATATGCACCAGTCAGGTGCTTATTTACACGTAATTATATTAATATTTATCAGTACCAAAGAGACTAAAGTGTCTGCACACTATTTTTAAGACAGAAACACAGATTCCACGTTCTATATAGCTAGGGTTACCATACTTTGGGATTAGTACGGACGCGTAGTAAGAACCACACCTATATCTCCTATATAACAGCAGTGTTCTTGCTGCTGTTTGGTTTGGTTTGAAGGGTGTAGTCAGGGAGACATACTTAACCGAGGCGTTACAACTAAGTCCTCAGGGGCAGCAACGCATTTGCGGTCGACTTAAGAAAGAACTTCGATCCTGTCTTGGGTTGGTTACAGATGTCCATGGGCGGCAGTGACCACTTACCATCAGGTGGACTGCATACTTGTTTGCTACCTCCGAGTTATAAAAGAAAAACGTGCGAACTCTCAGGACTGCTGGTGTTTGCTTTGCATATAAAACATGTCATAAAATAATTTGCCGTCGAATAATTTTCGCAATGAAGAAAAACATTGCACACAAACTTCGGTCACATGTAGATTTAGCCAATTGTCCGTAATTTTTAAGTATCAAGATGGCAACCCTAAATACGGCGGCCTTCTCTCAATTACCTGATGACAGATTTGCCAAGGTGTAGTCGTCCGTGAATATTTAACGATAATGTTATTGCAGACATTAATGATGCTCATCCCGTGTTATATTTCCACAAATTTGAGGCTCCGTAATATTATGAGTCGTTTTGTAAGGTTTATTATGTAACACATCCGTTTGTTTGATATGATATCTGTTTATGTGTACTTACTAGCAGTCTCCACTGCTTGGTTCGTTATTTCTATGAAGGTGCTAGCATGTTTCGTAATTCGACACCACCGCCACACCAATTTCTGCCCTTTAACACCAGGGTTCTTGCTGCTATGATCTGGTTTGAAGGGTGTGACACTTAAGCAAGGCGTTCCAACTTAGTCCTGAGTTGTAGCAACGCATCTGGAATCGACCTAAAAAGAACTTCCGCAGTGACGACTTAGCATCGTGTAGAAGAATGTAAACTCGTGTACTATTTCAATGCTATATAAAGCATGACATGACAATTCCATTTTTGGGCAAAATTTATATTTTACAGCAGTCGAAACGTTTAATCTATTTTATCTACGATTTAGTAAAAGAATAAAGTTCATATCATGTAACAAAATAGAGATAATCAATTCACGAATAACAACTCTCCTACAGTCAGTCAATTTCCACAACGAAAACCTGTCTCATGTTGTACATTTGTTAGATTTTAAACAGCCAAATTAATAAAGTTATTATTAATTAATAACTAATTAGGGTTAATTCAGTGATGATGCCAATTCGCGACCTCATCCGTTAAATGTAAGTTCTCACCACTGTGATCTTCTGTGCCACCTAAATACCGTACCCAGATCCGAGTGCGAACACCTATCACCTAAAACCCTAACCAGGACCGAAAGATTGCTTTCATCCTGTCCTCCCATGGCAACCGCGCGACCTCTAAGCACGAGTCAACGAACCCCAAAATATTTCCTAAATCGGTTAACGTCCCGACCGACACGCGAAACCAATTTAAATAGTGCAAAATTATTCGAATTATATCAAAAATCGCTACCACGCACGCCCTTTGAGCGTTCAAACGAAACCCCTCTAGCTACTTTGAGCTTACATTTTTCAACTTACATACTAATTTGATAGGCCCTAATTATCTCTTTATATCTGCGTCAGGAATGCGGGTTAACGTCGCGTTCAGTTTTAAATAAATGTAAAAGTAAATTAATTTCGATAACAGCGCTCTTGGGTTGTGAAATTTGGTTACAATTTAACTGTTTACTAGTAAACGATAAATGAAATAAATAAGTATTCTTAATACGTACCTATATCCTAATTCACAATATTGCGATTTGGTATTTACAGTGCTTAATATTAAGTCGAACTGTTTTTTATTCCATACGATCATATATCGCTACTAATTGACTAGCAGGGCATAGATTCTAGACACGTTCTTTTTATTTTAAAATATTTCCTTTTCCTCTGATAGATCAACCAAACAGTGGCGCATTAACTAAACGACAATAAAAAATCATCTAACAGAATTAATCTTGTTAAGGCAAAAAATTACCAGCAAATACCTTCGATACAATTAAAACGATCGCGCATAGCTCAACCAAAATCGGACACAGATCTTCAAAGATAATCAAAGCACACGTGTATTTAAAATACGTATTTTTTCGCACAATTCAAATAAGGCACACTAAAAATCTAATGGGCTTTCCCGAACTGGCAACACCGAATTACCAATTCAAAATGGAGAATAAAGACACAACGAATGATTAAAAACCGTACGATGCTCTCCGCTGCATTAGGGATGGGAAACGTTTGCTGAATTTTATGCATTTATTATTGTAATGCAATTATGTTTTTTATACATGTATGGTATTAGATTTTTTCACTAAATATTGTATTATATTTGCGACAGTGGCTTTCTATTTACAAGTTGTCCAATATGGTGCTTCATCATACTTTGTGGGATGTCACTATTTTTTAGCGATGATTATAAAACTCCTTCGACGATGTATTGATAAAAGTTTAAGAATTGGTCTTGTTACAGGACTAGCACATACCATAAAGCGCTACAAATCTAAAAATTGACAATTTAAATATAAATCAAATTAAAATAGTTTTGCCCCTTTTATGAAAGGGACAACCTTTATTATTTAAAATATTAGAAGTAACTCATGAGCTCAGCCTATCAATACACTGTAAGTCCGCCGTACGCGCGTAGTACGCAAGAATTCCACTACGCGCAGTTTTGCGGCGATTGCCTTCGCTGCAAGTTTTTTCCTTCGCCCAGTATGGCGCTGCGCCATACACAGTTACTCACCGCTGAATTGTTTTTAAATGACGATAGAACTTGGTGCTATACGGAGAAAAGTTTAGTGTGCGTTCTTTTTGTAAAACGAATGTTTCATAATGTTGTTAATAATTTAAAGACCAACAGCTATTACACAATTGTGTACTAGGATTAACTAAAACTTAACGTTAAATATTACACCTAGAAAAAAATAAGAATATTCCGGACTTACCACGAATCAAACTGGAATAATATCACGCATTCCTAGCCGTTTGCTTAGCATCAATTTGCATTCGTATAACTAATAGCCTTTCGAACGTAAAAATAAAATCGCCCAAACGCAGCCAGCCCTAGTTGTTTAAAATCAGAATACACACGAGTGGCCCACCACTACGCAGCAAGTCCGCCGTACGCGCGTAGTACGTCGGAATTCCACTACGCGAAGTTTTTGCGGCGGTTGCCTTTCGCTCGCAAGTTTTTCGCCTTCGCCCAGTATGGCGCTGCACCATACACAGTTACTCGCTGAATTGTTTTTAAATGACGGCAGGATCTCTGATACATGTTCGACAGTTAAGTGCACCACTTTTTCGAGATTTATATGAAAAAATGTACTGTAT
Source organism: Udranomia eurus (assembly GCA_018250275.1). Taxonomy (NCBI): domain Eukaryota; kingdom Metazoa; phylum Arthropoda; class Insecta; order Lepidoptera; family Hesperiidae; genus Udranomia; species Udranomia eurus. Next base: position 11,817 of record DWNJ01001499.1, read on the forward strand.
GTATGTAATTTTTACCAAAATGTTTAGTATGGATTAAGCTTGAGTTTTTACTTTAGCAGCACTTAAGCGTGTAAGATATACATGATATACATATACATGATAAGTATGGCTTTTGAATGTGAAAGAAAATA
>DWNJ01001500.1:0-11945 GCA_018250275.1 Udranomia eurus
ATCTATACGTAGGTACTAGGTTAAGTAGGTACCCACGGATCGACATATGTGCATCCCAAAGGGCATAGTAAAAGTTAGCATTATTCACCTATATCCAAGAGCTTTTGCCGTAGGCAATGTTGGAAAATTCACAATGTATTCCATATAATATATGGAAATCAGAACAACATAACACACATATAACATAAAAATAAAATATAAATCCAATTTCTATAAGCCTGAATAAACACAATTAACACTAATATTTAGTAACAAGTTAGTGAATTTAAATATTGGAGGTAATGTATGCTATGCATTATCTTGTTTAAAACAAAAGCTCCTTCTTGCAGATCTCTTTTTAACGTAGATTAACTTATATGGCTCTAATAAAAACTCTCACATGCAAATCTAAGGAAGCTTAATATAAATATTCGAAAATAAAAATACAGGTGTTTTCGTTCAATAATTTATTTCCATTTGCAACTGGGTATGAACAAATCTCACGTAAAACATCCTTAAGTGTCACTTAGGCTAAAGCCGCAATGCATTCTGCATTCAGCATTCTTTTGCAAGAAATGGATTGTCAAAAGTTTGTTCGAGCTGGTCTGTAACTGTTCAGTTTAAAATAAAACTTTTTAAACATTGTATTAACCAATTGTAACGAAAAATAAAAATGAACAATCCTGAACACATATATGCAAGTGCGGGCTTAGCCTAATCGATGTATTGACACCCAAACACGAACTTACCATTCTATTGAAAGTTGAAAAATGTAGTTAAATCATAGGAATAGAGTTGCGAACGAAAAATGTCGCTTAACATTTAAGTACCTATTTTTATAGTAAAAAGAATGCGTTACAATTGTTATCCATCGGGTGATAATCTCAAAAAGCACTCCTTTACTAACAGTCACTGGTATATTTCACTCTTTTGGTTCCAACCTGTACTTCCTAATAAAATGTTACCCAATAGATAAGTGTTGTAAACAAGTCAGGCCCGGATCTGGTAGGGGGAGGGGGGACAAGCCCCAGACAGACAAGGTTTTAAGGGGGGCGGCTCTAACTAGTTTGGGTCCTACGTACTCTTAATTGCTGGACAAACCAACGGCCAAAAAATTTTTTACCAAGATCAAGATCGGACGGGAGCGGCCTTTTTCAGTTATTGCCCCGCCTAAAAAAAGTAGATCCGGGGCTGAAAAGGTATGTGTATATTACTGAATGAATGAACCAATCAATGTGCCAATAAGGTACACGATGTAACTAAGCTAAGTGAAATTATGTGAAAATTGTTTAATGCATATTGTAAATGATAGTAATGATATTTTGTATATTGTATCTGTAACTAATTGTACTGAAGTGGCTGGCAACTAAATCTACTGTTAGTGTTGAAAAGAAACATGACACTTCCTCACGACCAAACATAACTCTTGTCAGATATCATGAACGCTTTTGAACTTTAAAGGAGGATAAAAAGCGACGACACTTATAAAGTCGACCTATTTCCTCGGCATATACCCATCGGGTAATTCTGAGACTTAAAATACGAATACCCAGTTCGACTTCATACAGGCGTACCACTCGAGAACCTATTTCTTAGCTCTTCACTATATAGACTGCTCATCCTCTGTACTGATTTATAGCCCATAAGTTTATAAATTTCAAGGAGCGCCTAGAAAATTCCTCTAGTAAGAACAGAATCTTCTCTATCTTCCTTTTAGTAACATTTCCAAGCCGCGCAAACAAACACAGCACTTCCACATTCTTCATGAATGATGAAATAATTGTGAGTATGGAAGTAAATGCAATTTTAACCCCTGACAAATATAACGCTCAATATTACGCAGTTGCTTGAAGTTTTGACTACTACGAAGAGCGAATGTTCAGGTAAATGATCAAATTGTATGTCGAGATGAGCTTGTAAGTCTAAGCTAGTTAAAACTGCATCGTCACTAGATAACATCAACTCCTGCCTCCAAAAATTCAAATTCGACGGGTATTTTAGCCAGTAAAACCGCGATGCTCTCACAAACCTGTAACCATTTCATACATAATACATACATATCACATAAACGTTTACATTAAAATACATTACACATACATACATTCCGACTTGGGGTCATTGCAATAATTACAGATAAGAAGCGAAATCTTAACAATCCAATACTAAACGTATGACAATAATACTAATATTTGTATACCAACATAATATGGATTAATAAAAAATCTTCTAACATTAACAGATTGTTTTGAATACCCGAAACTGCACCAGATGTTTATTACGTTATTAGATTTGTAAAATGCAAGTGATTGAGCGGAATAAATAACATTTTTTAGCAAAGATACAAAATTAAGGATCAATATATCAGACTTTGGAAATAGAGAATAAATTCTTTAGTTCAATAATAAAGTATAGAACCAAAAAATAAAATAATTGAAGAATTCATCTCGTAATATATTACGAGATAAATAATGTGTCTCGTAATTATAAATTATTTTATAAAGAAATCAGACGCTAGACGACTTACCAATGCACATAAATATTACCCTTTTTTTTCGATTTTCTTTGCAATATATTGCAATAATAATTTTCAACATCAAATATTTTTTTATTACGTCATTTAACATTGAACCTTATTTTATATTTAAATATTACCTATTATCGATTATATATTATATTTATTTTATTATCGCGTCCGAACAACGTCGGCGTTTGAGAAAGCGGTTTGACAAAATTGAGATTTTAAATTGAATTTCAATGAAGCGTTTGCTCTTTATACTGTAATTGTAACTGCCAAATACACTACAGACGACTAAGACTCATATAAAACGACAAACGAAGCCTCATAAAAGTTTAACAGTTAACATAGTAAATAAAATTAGTTTATAATTTGTACATAATTCTACTAACTGTCCATTTACAACAAGAATAAAAGGAAAACTTACCGAGGAAGGCTGCACACACGCTGTTTACCAAGTGACGTAGTAACATTCGGCAACGAGCCACCGTGAGCCATGAACCATGGAATATAATTCAGGAAGCCTTTATCCACAGATGGGAATAATAGTATGACAAGTAACAATCAATATTACAAGAACAACAACATACAAATCACAACAGAATAATCTAGACACTAATACATTAAACTGTCCTAGTGTTTTGTGCTTTAACTACCCTACACATCGATGCGTCAATACAAAAAGCAAACGCGCCAACCCTAGTTTCACAGTAAAAAAATAAATTAGACTAAATAAATTATATTACTCCACACCTCACTATTATAATTCGGAATGTTCAACGTTGTCATCAGTTAACTGTGGTGTCTCAGTCTCCCCGTCTTCGACTTCTACAACGGGCGTCTCCTCTTGTTCTCTTTCTGCCTCTGGCTCTTCTACTTTCGTCTCTTCTTCAGCCTTTTCTTCATTCTCTACCACCGATTCGGTCTTGTTATCCTTCGACTTGGCCGGTTTCTTCGGGCGCCATATTTTCATTTTGTTGACGAGATACTTCACTTCCCTGTCCAAGCCATGCATTTTTTCCCTAATGCTATCAACTGTTAGTTTGATATCTTCGTTCTTTTTCAGTGCTTTCTGCTCTGCAATAGATTTCTGGAGCCAGGTTTTTGTCTCATCGATTTTCTTTTCGAGCACACCAATTTCCACATCAGTGAATACGTCACGTTCAGCATTCGATTCCTTGGTGAGGTTCTTTGCCATTTTCAGAAACTCTTGAGAACTGTTCAACATGTTCTTTATAGCCGCAACTGCATCCGGCCTCTCCCTGTGTTCCCAATGTTTATAGAAAATGGAGTTAGTCTTATCCTTAAGGAGTGCCAACTTTTCTTCGAACTTCTCGGTGGCTGCTTCGTAACCATCCTCATAGAGCCATTCAGAGATTTCCGAACACAGTTTAGTGATTTCTTCAATCTGTTCAGGGGTACCACATTCAGCATAATCGTCCATGCCTATCTTCATTTGAGCATCAACAACAAAAGCTTCAAGGTTATTGAGAGCAGTTTCACGTTCAACTCGTTTCTTATCAATGGTGTTAAGCTCAGTTATCTTTGTTTTGGAAGCCTTGAACTGTTCAGGGGACAGAGGCAGTAGGTTAAGTAGTGTTTCTTTACTTTCAATAGGTTCTTTCAAAACAACTACCTTTGGTTTAGATTTGCTTTCGGCTTGCTCTGTAGCATTTTGTTTTTCCGTGATAGTTTCATTTGTTTTCATTGTATCGTTCTTTTCGGCGCCAGTTGCTGTTTCTTCTTTTTTCTCTTCAAGTTTATCAGTATCTAGATCAGTACCGAAAAGTTTACTGATTGTACTGCCGATTTTTGATAGTGTGCTGTCCTTATCTTCGTCTTCTTCGGTAACGGTCTTTTCAGCTACGAATTCTACGTTAACTAGATGGAGTATGCCAGAGTCATCCATATTGAAGTGTGCTTTTATGCCCTTGTGTTCAACATTTTCTCCAGTGTTTTTAGCCAAAGCCTCACCAACTCCCACAAGATCAACATGGGAAAGATTCTGAGGACCAATGTTCAAGAGTTCATTTGCTGGAATGTGGTCTAGCTCACCATAGTTCACATTAAAGGAGAAGTCATCTGTGTGTTTGTTGAAAGTTATCACCTTCTTCTGAGGGTAGGGATTCATGGGTCCGAAGAGAATTCTTTTGATCTGTAACAAAATAAATTATATTTACATTCCTTTACCAAGATTAATTTCGTTTCGATCGACACATATACACACAAGTAAAGTCATTTTTGCTGACTTTACCAGGTGAAACACGTCGATCCCAAAAAGACTATGTGTATTATAGCCCCGATTTATAACATTCAATTGAAAAATGGCATTATCAATCCAAAGTTGTAATTTAACAAAGAAACGAAAATGATAAACTGAATAATTTATCTTACCCTTTCCTGAAACAGTACAGAACAATGATGAATAAAATATCTTGAAATTTTAAGCAAACAATAATGCATAAAGCAACTATTTTAAAGCAACGAAATAATTCATAGTACCATAAACTTACCAGTTTGTCGGTGCCATCGACATTCCGCGTGAATAGGACTTGAATGGGCAGCAACACTGCATCTCGCACGTTCAATGGAGCTACCTTGTAGCCAGTTGCCAGTGAAGCCGCTCTGTATGTGAAATAATTTCATTTTTAAACACATTTGCTTACGCAAATAATAACAGTCAACGTTTATTAATATGTGTAATTGATTGTATCATAATCGTCAGAATCTCTTTATGTCCTACTACCACGTAAAAGTCTTTTCACATAGCTGAGAATAGCCTGTAGTCAAATACTTCTTGCTGATTAGTGGCCAATTAGTCCATTGGATATATACAGATAAAACATACAGCCCAAAATACAATATATATACATACACTCTACAGACACTTATACACGCAAGTCACACACGCATCCACATAGACCCACACATACACACAATCACCCAACCCTAGATACAAATACAGAACCGACCGTGACCACCTGAGCGCACGCACGCACGCACGCACGCACACACATACACACACATACCTATAAACAGCGCCGAGCGTGGCCGCCTCGTCCGCGTTGATGCTCTTGGCGGGCTCGTGGCCCACGGCGGTGCGCAGTGCGTCCAGCACGGCGGGCACGCGCGCCGCGCCGCCCGCCACCACCAGCCGCGCGCCGCCCCCCGCGCCCGCGCCCGCCGCCACCGCGCGCGACACCACGCCCGCCACGCGCGCGAACAGGTCCGTGCATAGCTCCTCCAGCTCCGCGCGCGACACCTGCGCACACACACAGAGACACGAACGTTTAGATATAGATAGAGAAGAAAGATAGAAAGCGATTGCTATAGCGCAGCTTTAGTTGGCGCGAGTCACCTGCGCATAGAAACATTTAGATACCGATAAAGAAGAAAAGTAGAAAGCATATTTGCTGTAGAACAGACATTTCGATATAGAAGACAGATGGTGTATTTATTGTATCTTATTTTTTTATAACATTGAGGCAGCAAACGAGCATGCAGTTAATGGTTTTGATACTGATCATTAACCATCAAGTCCAAGCTGTCCATGGTCATCTGTGATCTACATCAGGATCGAAGTGCCTTTCAGGTTGAATTTAAATGCATTGCTACCCCTGAAGACTAAGTGGGAATGTCTCAGTTAAGTGTATATCCTTTAACACACCTTTCAAACCAGAACAGTGCTGTTATAAAGCCGAAATAGGTGTCAAAGCATAAAATGTTTTACCACCTTTATTCTACTTTTAGTAATATTATCATTCATCAATATTAGAATAATGTTTTCCAAGTTCACAAACCTAAAATAAATATAGGTTAATATTTTTATCCTTTCAAGAACAGAGTATAAAATTATTTCACATATATCCATAGTACTCTTAAAAATATTTTAAGTACAACCCACTTGGTTCATAAATGACTAAATGCTTGTTTGTTTATATATATTTAACAAAGTTCTTACCAAGTGCCTGAAGTCCTTGTCATTAAGCAAGTTCTCGATCTGCGCATAATGTTCAGAGTTAGCAGACAACACAATTTTCAAGCGTTCAGCTTCACGCAACAGTTTTTCCATAGCCCGAGGGGAGGCTCTGACGTCACCGCCACCATTGGCCTCCCAAGCCTTGATGAGATGTTCTCGGAGACGTAGCGTCATGTCAAATCCTCCTAAGGTCCTAGAAAAATGGAGACAAAACCAATCAAAACCTACGAAAATGTAACATAGTGGCAATTATATAGCATGCTTTAATCAACATACTATCTTAATCGTAATTATCACTTACTTTTTCTACTTTATTTTTCTATAATGAGAGAGATCTACAGATGAATGAATTATAAATATTATTTTTTGCATAATTCAAGTGGGTTATATTAGTTCTCTTTGTCAGTCAGTCTCGTCTGACAATAAATTATGTAGTGCCTAATATAATACATAAAGAAATTAATAAATACAACTTACCTATCATATCCAACACCAATTATCTGCAGTTGAGGCACTGTTTCTATGTATCCCTTATGATTCATCTTAACTGTCTTGTACTCTACTAATGCTGCTTTGGTTGATGTTGCACCCATGTCAAAGAATAACGTATGCCACGCAGTTTCATTGATTTCCTGCAGATAAATTATTATTTATACAAATCACACTTAAGTTGGCATTTACATACTTTATTTTGTAGACATCAGACAATTTCACAATAACCTACATTTTTAAGGTTGTAGAGCCTTTTACGGTTCAACTCCGGTGGCACCACTGACATACCTATTTCTACCTTATAGCAGCAATGTCCGTGTTGCTGTTTTCTGGTTTGAAAGGTGTGGTCAGGGAGACACACTTTACCTAGGAGTTTCAACTTAGTCCTCAGGGGTAGCAACGCATTAGTGGTCGACCAGTAGTAAGAAAGAACTTTGATCCTACTGTAAGTTGATTTCAGATGTCCATAGGTTCAGGTGAGCATGTACCATCAGGTGGACTGCAAACTTGTTTGCTACCTCAGAGTTATAAAAAAATTTCACAAATTTCAAAAATTTCATTTCACATTATGAGCATACTCATGGACAGTATATCTTGCCAAGATACTGTTAAAAACAAACAATCCTGTTAAGGTTTTTAAAGTGCATAGCTTATCTTGCCAAGATTCAGCTGCGTTACAGCCAAAACCTCATTGTAAAGCACTATTGCAATTATTAAAATTTTACCATTTAATCGAGAAAACTCACCTTTCTCCTGAAAATGCCATAGTTAATAGCGATAGCTGTGTAATCATTAATCAGTTGCAAGACATTAAGTCCTGCTAGAGTAGCTGCCTCTTTCAAAGCTTTTCGCTCAGCCTGATTAAAGTAACCAGGAATGGTGATCACACACTCAGTGATTTGTTGACCTGAAAAATAGTTCATATAAAATATAAAAAATGCTTTGATAGGTAAGTTATGGGTATTTTAGTGTATTTTTAAATATATATAAATGAAGATGAATGACCGAAATGTTTGTATTATAATTTCCATACGACTGCACCTTTTTTCTTTTAACTTTTTAATTTTTCTAGATATTTCCCTCTCCCCAAAGTGAGATTAAATTAGATTCAACCCTCCTTCAATGCCTCATGTTATTAATAGGTGCCCCCTAATTGATTTTAAACACTAGAATTATTGAGCAACATTTGATTTCTAAAGAATTTACATAATACACTTACCATGGCTTACTTCTGCAAACTCCTTAGCCTTGGCCAGAAGTTGTGCTACCAACTCCTCTGGAGTGAATCTGGTGTTCTCATCGTGTACAAACTCTGGAGTTCCTCGCTCCGATGCAACAATTGTGTAATATGGGAAGCGAAGCCTAAAAATGTGATATAATTGGTACATATTTTTGTGGTGGTACAACATCAGCAGCAGTGAGTGTTTACCTAAAGGTGGCCTCTTTGGAAATGGACTGGATTGATGGAGAAAAATTGGAAGGTTTAATATACAGAAAAGTCTAAATCAAGGATCAGGCCAGTAAAAAAACTTATTGATATAAGTACATATATATAGATACAAATAAAAACAGATAGAATTTTAAAGTTAAATAATAGTAAAAGTAAATGAAAAAAAAGGCTCATCTAAAAAATACATAATTCTAATATATATTCTGAAAGTCTGTCCTGACCAAAAAATTTAGAAAGCAATTATAAATAAAAGAGTTGTTAGTAGCATTAAGTTTTGTTTTATGTCAAACAATGCATATAGTCCCACACATTCATGATTATAATTAAATCCGGCTAACTCTTACATTAATCTTTATTAATTAAATAAATACTCAAAGGACAATGTTCTAGAAAGTATAGTGATACTTCTAGATTAGATTACACTCCGCATGGAAATGCTCATAACACATATGTTAACTTTTAAAGCAAAATACAGAGGAAAAAAAATTATAATTTCGACTTAATTGCATAGTTATACTGCTGACATGTCATGTGGCATTTAAGAAATTGTTTTACACAATGATTAAAAACACATGTAGATTTGTGTTTAATTTCAGAGCAACGTAAATAAAATGTGATTCAAAGAATCAATCACTTACTTATACGCTTGAACGAGCGGGTGTTCATAAGGCTTTCCAAGCAACTCGAGAAGATACTTGTACGCAATTTGCGGGAACTTCACGCCTACGGTGACTGCGTCCTCGCCGAATGTCCTCACGCCGTCTCTGAACGCGACAACAGCTGGTGTCTTCCTCTTCGATTCCTTATTCAGTACAATCTCCATCGGCACCCCCGGTGACACGATACCGATCTTTATCCATTCAGATCCGAAATCTATAGATATCACCGCTGCAGCTTCCACCCGCTGGTTCAGGAACACCGGCAGTAACGCCAGGCACACCAAACCGTACATCTTCTGTGGAATTCAACGATAAAATCAATGTAAATCTCCCATTTCATGAGAACAACACATCACCGATTTCGGAATCGATCTGTCAAAAGCGATTCAGCTATTTAATAAACTATGCACTTACGAAAATTAGGCCCATTTTGTGTCACGAAATATCATCCAGTCTCTTAAAACAGTGTATCCCTTCACTTACAATAGTTTAATACTTAGAATGTCTTACACATTATTATTTAGCAAATTGGGCCAGCTACTTTAGTCCACGTCAAGTTTAACGTGTTTTCTTCTTTTTGGTTACTGTACTGTCAATGTTGCCAACATCATCATCGTAGATAAACTAAAAATTCAGTCAGATATTACCAGATTTTTAGCGTAAATTTACAGAGTGAAAAAGGGCTGTCGGGTCAGGCAATTGTTGTTTCATATTGAATGCAAAAAGCAAAATAAATGCTATCATGTTCAATCACATTTTAATGTTCCATATAAACCATATTTACTTGTATGAAACTGACCGCTTACCCATATATGATTATTATTACAATTATCTACCTGTTACCATACCTTACCTCTGATTATTACATACAAGGAAATTTGTTCTGTGAATGAATATTGAAATTAAAATAAATGTCTGGTGAGACCCGAATAATACCTAAAGTTAAATAGTAATATCATGTGAGGTCATGACATGGACAAAGCTTCAGACTCAATTTTGTTGTTATATTGTTGTTATCGACGGCGAAAATTACAACCACTTAATGAAATAAATGTATTAGTTGTGAAACAACTAGTGAACCAACAATTGCATTGGATCGGATCGCAGAAATCATTCTGGTCACGTGACTTTGCATGAGGACTTGCGCGTTGCAAGTAGTCAAGTCAGTCAAGCCATCAAGTAAGTAGACAAAACAAAGCAAGCATGGCTGTCAAAGTTGTCATGCCATTGCCACTTGGATCTGTCATGCATCCAAGCATAGTCAAGACTAGCCAACCAAGACCCAAGTGTATTGCTATTTGCTATCAAATCATATGTTTATTTATGTAGGTTACTCTTTAGCTTATGGTTTGATTGGGTGTTGAGGTGTTTGTTGAGTTGTGATTTCAAGTGCGGAGGCCGTGGAATGCTGTTTATTGTTATTAATCTCTAATTTGTGCATACAAACAACCATCTCGCCCAAAAGGTAAGTGCATTTGATCTTATCAATATAGTGTATACCAGACCAACCTTGTGAGATTTCATGTGATTTTCAAATATGTTTGAGGAAAAGATTGCGCATTAGGCAGCAATGTGCGCATTTTGGCTTTAGCATTTCGATTCAATTAGTGAACAAGCAATTTTGTTAGGGTATCGCATTGCACAACGTGGGGTTTACGGTGTCGTTTACATGTGGATCTAAAAATGTGTCGGGTCGCATGAGGAACGCACGGTGGCGCTCCATCTAAAAATGGAATGAGTAGTATTTGGTGCGTGTTGGCGTCCTCCGTGGTGTGGCTGGATGTTCCGTCCCTGCGGTTATGTAATGGCCCTTCAGCGTGCGGTGGCTCGGCACGTGCACGGTTCCACGTCGGAGGCGCACGACGCGCACGCGGTCGCCTCAGTTTCCTAGCAACAAACTGTTGACGGCTCTCTGGTCCGATGAATACAAAAACACATGGTAGTCGCCGTTACATCACACAACCGCGCGACGTTATTTTTGCTTGTTACGTACGTTGCTAGGTTTAATGCTGAGCCATAACACAATCAATTACCTAATGTGCGATCGACTTAGTGTTTTTCTGTAGACTTTGGACATTACTCAGTGAAGTAAGTATGTCATCTTTTTTAAGCTTCAACTGACCTTCGTGTGTTTGCAAGTGCATTTTCGCTAGCTTTATTTAAAATTGAAGCATACATGAAAAAATGATCTATAAATAAAGTGTAGACCTTATGACCCAGATTTTATTTTGTATAGGATTTCTATAAATACCAACCAGAAAACAATGCTTTTGAATGGAACCAGCCAATTTTAAGAAATTGTATTCATTATGAGTTCATCACAAATATTTTTTTCTGTGATTGTAGTTAAAATATTTTTAGTGAATATTTTTATTATATTTTCTTGACACAATACATTGCATTTGCTAGTATGCATGCATTATTATCTTAAATAGCATTACTATTAAGGAAATGTATCATTAAAAAATAATAATTTAATATTTTATATGCAATTTTATTTTGATTACAACATTGGCATTTTCTGCAAAAGTTAGTGAAATCTATTATGTTATAAATTTTATAATATAATTTTTTTTTATTTAAATAAAAAATATTATTGGGCATATAAAAATTTATACTTAAAAAATTTTACTTCTTAATGACTGTTAAAAATATTTTAATATTTGTTCTAAATACCTAAATTCATATCATATCAGTAAAATAGTTTAAATGATATCAAACTCATACTATACTTTTATCACCTTATACATAATTTCTTATCTCAACAAGTAATATGCGAGATGGTTTTCTGCTTTTTCTATTAAACTACTAATATTTTATTTCAATACTGGCAATTTTTTAAACTATATTAAGAGGCTTTATTAAAATATA
>DWNJ01001501.1:0-11945 GCA_018250275.1 Udranomia eurus
TTTATTTACATTCAATATTTACAAGATAGAGTCTATAATATTTACAGTATCTAATGATTATTTCTCAGAAACAAGTGATTTGTTTGTTTATCTAAACATAGTAATTGTTATCTTACGCTAAAACAGATAGGCCTATATAAAACAATATTCATTTATTATACACATATTTATTTTGCCGAGGTTAATAGAACTTAAGATATTAGGATAATTACAGTTCAAACGAATAATCATTCACGTGTTATTGTGTCCCAGTCACGCAAAAACCAAAGGATTAAGTATTTTCGTTGTATATATCGTGATCTGTTTTCGTTACTCATGTCTGTCTGTAAAGATAGAGAAATCGAGAACAAGGTCACCAAAAATAGGCCTAGCCGAGTTTTATTTTAGCTTCATATAAATTGGAGGTTTGAATATGTTTCACAATCTGTGTTTTTTTTCGGAAATAAAGTAGTATCCAGTAAATGCACGCCCCTCCACTAAATAAAATTATTTTAATGTATGAAAACATATGTTTATGTTTCATTACTATGGTACTCTTGACTATGTGTAGGCTTTTTTAACTTAGACTCGTCCGTGCACTCATTTGTCAACTAAACAACTTAACTGATCTGTCATGTTTATATGGCGGAGAATGCACGAATTGTGCGACTTTATACGTTCGCGCTGTCGCGCGGTCAACTTACTTGTGCACTGGTTGGTCAGCAAATCTAACAGTTTGCGTAATTTTTTACAAAAGAATCAATTAGTTATTCGTAATATTGAAATATTATTGGTTTATAAAGTTGCATGTGTGGGTAAAGACTTTGGAGAGGCGTACATTTTTAGACTAGACGATCGCTTCTTTTTAACAAACGAGATTATTTTATCATAAACTGACAACGACAATTATTGTTAAGTCAGATGAGTTACACGGATAGAACTATATTCAGTGTATTTTTCTGAAATAAGTTCCAATATGAAGAAAATCGGATGAGGAACAAGACCACTGTGTAAGCTAATAATATAGCATGATAATGAGCTAGACAAATATACCGAATGTTTAATAATCGGCTCATATGGAAGCTACGTATAGGCAATAGCAGTCTGGAACGCGCCATTACTGGACGACGCAACGATGTTACGAAGTAATTGAATAAGGGGAGTAAAAGGCCGAGCTTCAGACCTACTAACAGCAGACCGCTTTAACAAATCCCTATTTTTTAAAATGTGACACAATCTACATTAAATACATAAAATTAAAATTGATTGTCTCTATGTAATTTCAAAATAACTAGACTTTTTCAACAGCAGTGTGTTATTTTTACGATACTAATACTAAAACAACCACTTTTAAAAATTCTATTCGTCTGTCTGTCATTCTGTTGGTACGGGGTTATCTCTGAAACGGCTGAACGTTCACTGAAATACAGAGGAGTTTATAGGACAGGACATAGGCTCTTAATATATAAACATCTTGTAAACAATACACTCGTAAGTAATATACATGCATGATTTATCATGAATAAAGGATCGTTTTTGTAAAAATAATGAATTGTAAAAAAACGCTTGATAATTAAGTTAAATGAAATTGGAATGTTCTCATTCGCTTTTTTAAACAAATTTCTAAACCATAATGAACTAGCCGGGCGTGACAAAAAATCCTATAATGTGCCCATGTTATATTGCCATTGTATAAGCATGTATTGGAAAATAATCCAAGCGAAATAACTCACGTTCGCGGCTCAGGGGAGTATCTTTGCGGAACACTCGAAACACGCAGCGTCAGCTATGCTGGGCTCGTTGCCGCTTGCCGTCTGCGGGGAGTGTGCTTCGACGAGCCCTTTGTACGAAGCAAATTTCAGGGTTGCCAAATTGTACAATTTTATGTGTTTATTTAATTATATTGTAAGCGGCTTCCTCCAGTTAGCTATATACGCCGTATCTTTGATATCCGTTAGTTGCACATTTGTATCCGTTTGTATAATAGATATTGTGCAAAAAAACTCCTTATATAGGTCTTGTCAGATTTATAAAAGGAGATCCCCCGGCATATAGCTGAATTAATAGGTTTCATTTTAGGTTTTTGATTAGAAAGGTTATATTTATTTTATTATTTTGGTATCAAACTGTTGACCCTAATCAATAATTACCATTTTCTGCTCGAAGCAACCCTGGCGGGATCGCTCTTCGTAACTTACGGATACAATAGACTAATGTATGGGATAGCAATTGATACATGGTCGAATAGATTGATTACATGCCTCGCTTATTCTATATTTAGCACATATACGAGTACGTATATATGATTAGCAAATATACAATTGCGACCTTTGAACAAAGCATTTTGTATCTCGTATCAAACAACAAAGTAGTCTTTGTGTATGTCTGTGAATGGGATTTATTAATTGCACGAATGATTCCGTGCCAAAATGGTTTGTATTCTCTCTGCATATTGAAAACTGTTCTCGATATACAGTTTCATAGAGGTGTTCCGGTGAAACGGAACTGGAAACAGACGATATTGTAATCTGCGACCAAGTTTTGCTATTAAAACAAAAATTCGCCAATTTTCTAATTATGTATAATCAATATGGTCTTTCGTATTCTTGCTGGTCATTTTTCTCGAGATCTGTGGCTGTGACCTAAGAACATATTAAGCCGTTTAACGAAGTGATTTTACCTGTTCTGTATCGCTTTGAAAATGTGCAATTTCCAATATTGTATATTAATTATTATCTCAAGTTACAACTCTAGAGACTGATCATTATTTATTACAACCACTTGTAATGTAATCTTTTACGAAGGACTGTAACAAAAAAACCTTAAACGTCGAAAGTAGAATATTTAAATTGCTGATACAGATTAAAAGTAAACTAAAAACATCGAGATTTGTAGGACAGTTTAAGGGATTGTTGAGCACTTTGTTTCGGTTGTGTGCGTTGTTATATAGGGGCATGTTTAATCGCTTCCGAGTAACGAAGAACGAGGTACACGAAACAACGCCACGCTTATAAAAACAATGCGGCAATGATTGTAGAAACATGCAAATACAGGTTTTTACATTTTTATTATCGTACTTCAGCATTATATTTCACTCTTCAAAAAGTTTTTGCTTTAACTCAAATTGTGAAGTACGTAGGTACTACAGTCAGAGACTAAAAATTAAATATTTGGATTTGACTTTCCTATCAACAAGTAACTAAAGTAATTATAGTTGATTAAAATGTCCTATAAATGGGAAAAATCAGATTGAATATTCAGTCATGGTTTAATATTCAGGAAATGTGTAATGTTTAGACTAGCTTTGATTATGATTTGATCTTATCAATGTAAACAAGGGGCTGATATAGCCTAAACTTACGACAATTACTTTGAAAAAAGAAAGGATGGCTCTATTACATACAATAAATGAAAATTAATTGTAATTAAATTATAAAAAAAACTTAGGTTTCATAATAATACATCTTTTACCTGTCATAACTATAAAAATGTGGGACAAGCTTTTACGGCTACGCTCTCAAACATAGTAGTTCTTTCGCAATGGGAGCGTGAGACAATCGGCTAAGTTTGACATGATCGAACGCAAATAACGTGGTGGAGGGACGGGCAAGCGGCTTAGGTACGTAACACACAGATTAAGCCGCTTGCTTAGATTGAATCTCGGCTCATAGAGGATCGGAATAACGAAATCGATTTGCTCTTAATCTCACTATGGGATTAAGACGCCGCGAGGCTTAGTTAGCTGCAAAAAGGGAAAAGCATCAACGATTATTATCTATTGCCTAAGACAAACCTTCCAAGGTAAATGCGCGTAGTCGATCTCTTTAGAGCTATTCCTAATCAAAATTAATATCCGAAGTTTTCTTGTTCCTTTTACAAAAGCACTCAGAGTAATCTGAGGCGTGAAATCTTTGTATTGTTATTCGAATCTGTCCCTGAACAGATTACGCTATAATATAACTCTTGTAATTTAATCTATACAAAACAAAGATAATGTTTATACATTACAAATTGACGACATATCAATTAATTTAACGACTTACAACGAGTCGATTTAAATATGTACCATCAAACAATATTATTTCGTCGTTGTATTTTCAATACATGCAATAAGAAGATCCAACATGCTTATAAACTTATTTACGTACAAACATTAGCTTAGAGTTAATTATTGACACTATACAGTTTGCTTCAACGCGAATGCTGAAAGTTGCTGCCTTAAATTGGTCATCTTTGAGAGACGTATGTAGGTATTTCGATAATAGCGATGTGTGAGAATACAAGGGCTGGTATAAGTGTTGCCATCACTTGTGTGGCTTTAAATAAGGGCGACAAGCATCGGTTGACGGTTAAGAGAGTGGCAAGGGTGAGGACTGCACGGTTGACGCGTGGTGGAGTCGATCCTGAGCTCTGCATAGCCGCGGGCCTCTCCCCACTCAGCACGTGGACTATGACTGACGCCGATTCTGTGAAATAAGACACAAATTAACGAGTGAAGGTGGTAGAACCTTTTACGGTTCGACTCCGGAGGCATAGGCGACTTTTATTTCTGGCTTATAATAGCGGTATTCTTGCTACTGTGTTCAGGTTTGAAGGGTGCGGTCAGGGCGACATACTTAATCGAGGCGTTACAACTACAACTAGTCGTCAGTCGGCTGTAATGCTTCTATTCGACTTCGATCTTATTTTGGGTTGTTACAGATGGCCATGGGCGACAGTGACCACTTACCATCAGGTGGACTGCATGCTCGTTTGCTACCTATATCAGTTACAAAAGAAACAAGGAGATACAGTGATTGAAAACAGGTCAAATACATGCGCGGGTTTCGTAAAATACATAAAGTAATTAATATTTTCCAGGTCGTAATGCATCTGTATGAAAAATTTTAACCAAATTGAAAATCTGTTTACGAATGTACATATACATTTTTTTTCACATTAACTATTACCTTCTGAAAACTGTATAATCTGCAAAATAACTTTTTTGGAGACAGATGCTTTTTGTCCAATACCCAAATTTCGCACATATTTAACAAAATATCAAATTTAGGCGTCTCCTAGTGTAAGCAAATACGGAATGGAAATCATCAAATATTTAGTTAGGTATCTTTTAGGTTAAGACGGGCAATAGTCTTTCTTAAAAGCTCTTTGGAGATAAAAAGGTCTAATTAGATTTCTGTCAGAATTCGGTTACTTAATATTTCCTTTTTAGAAAATTAAATTGTTTCCTACTACTGAAAAAGAGCCTGAAATACGTTTAAACGGAAACTTAAAACGCCTCGCCTAGAAAATTAAGCGGTACCAACTTAACGAATGAATTTTAATTTGTAGTTGTATTATATCTTACAAAATGATTTAGCGCTTTTAGGCTTATCCTTGCTAAAACAATCTTAATTTGGATTCCTAGTTAATCCACGAGTGATTTACATGCGCGGGGCTGGGCCTATATCTGCCTACAGAGTTCGTTGGTAAATTAATTATATTGTCATATACTATCCATATACCTATATTTCTTATCGAAGTAAACGAGAATCGAAAAATACGCCTCAGTAAAGTCTTTTCCTAGCAATTCTAGGTTTGTATTTAGAGAAAATACGACTTGACGATAAAATGTGGAAAGGATTTTTTTCAGAATCTACTATATACCGAGTAAGACGCCAAGGATTGACTAGTCGGTTCAGGATTAGACTTGATATATACAAAGCCTTGCATTACCTCGCATTTCCCGGATGAAGTGGTGTCGTTACCGCTTAAATTGGTTCCAATCCCCTCAGTTTCAATAATAACATGAGATTCCAGACACAATCGTCTCTCTCAGAATTTTATTAGCACCATACAAGTTATTACGCTGACAGTATCTAGAATATGTTATTGTTCAGAAACAATTTTGCAAATAGTTTACGCATGACGTGTTTTCCACTTTTATGTTGCTCTGAGGATAGAAACTAATATTGGCCAAGCTTTTGGGTCTCTATTATCTGGGTCTCTATTATCTTAGCATGGAATTCTTGCATATATATTTTTTTATTTCAAACGTTAAATATTTAATTGCTGGCAACCCACGTCTTATGCCCCACGGATCTCTTCCAATACCTGTGGGCTTTGGGTGAGGTTGTCAATTATTTTCAGACCCCCAAGTGGCCTCCAACGTTTGACGTTTAAAATAATGTTTGATAATGTTCTCTTATCAATCATTGCATGAAAGCGTTACAGCAAAGCTAATGGATTCTGGTAAGTGATGGTACAAACCATCACATCCTTGATATTAGTCAAAACTATCTACAAAGATAGGTCTGACTAATATCAAGGAGTTGACTATGTATGAGTTTGAAAGATCATCGTTCTTTTTGTCTTCTAAAAACATGAGTTATTACCTATGACGCACCGTATGTTCCTAGTGAAGGTGGTGGGCGGCAGTAACCACTTAAATGAACAATATATATATATTGTTCATTTGTCTTATATCAGATATAGAAGAATAAAAAAACGGCGATAACATATACGGTTTTAGTCTCAAAAGAAGAATACTTTATATTACTACTGTAAGATAAATATTGATTTAGTGAGTTACGTAGTGACTCTCAGACTACTTGTGACAGAACTTATTGTAGTCCTGTCACAACAAGTATTTGTAAATGTTTCAGAAATAAATAATACGAAAGAGCAAAATTACAAGGGGTGACATTTATTTTCATTTGTATCGCAGATCAAAGACGGCAGTTAATAGAAGCATATTTGATGACTTTCATTTCGTATGTAAATAAGGTCCTCGGGCTCTACGCGACAGAGTTGTAATACGGAGGTTATGAGGATTATTTCTAAATTGACTTATACAATTAAGGCCTTTATCAGGGCCTTGTAATTTTTGGTTTTAAATGGTTAACCCATTTGATGTTAGTTAGTTATAACAATTTGATTAAGGTTTTTTAACGTAATTATTCTAGACGGTTACGTTGAAATATAAGTAATATTGTAATATTTAATTTTTACTTTTTTGCATGTCATCTTTTTCGACTAGGTTATGTCAATTGAAAGTTTTTATACATTTTGCGTTATAATAAAATGTTAAGTCGTAGACTTAGGTACTAATAAAATACAGTCTCGCTCAACAAGATATAAGTTCTAACTTTTATCTCCTGGGAATGTCGGGTTTCGTCCACTTGTAGCGCAAAGATATTAGATAGAACAAAGAAAAGACTTTCTTTGTTGTTTTCACAAAGTATACCTAAGTATGTGTAACGTTTATATGAAGCGAAATACCTGTTACGCTTCGATATTCATTCGAAAAAGGTAATCCAGCCAAATTGGCAGGCATGTACGCGTATATTGTATAATAATGATTAGATTTAGCCTGCGACTTCGTTCGCTTGGAGAAATATAAACTACAATAAGAAGAGAGGAGAGAGCATAGAGATGCCACCGCTGTTTTGCCGCTGTGAAGCCGCTGTGAAGTCATTTTTGCTTACGATTGGAGAGGTACTGTGTGCGTAGATGACGATTAAAGGTATTATACTATGAAAACTATATTGACGTTTAATAGAAAACATAAATATATAAAAGTGAAGCGACATGTTGACCCTAAGAAGTGACATCAAACTCTAATTTCGTATTTCAGTTTTGCTTGATGTTCACATGTAACTTTCGTTGACAGTCTTATATAAAACTCAAATAAACAAATCTCAGAACAATAGTTAAATTAAACATTGCATTCGACGACATTATAACATTAGGAAGAAACCAAAACGTTCCATGTCTATACCAAATATCGAAGCTTTTCGTTTGTGTACATTATTAAAACGGTTGTACATTTGAAATTGTAATGCCTGTTTTCAAATTTGCTTAAATTAGCGTTATTAAAATGAGAGCACAAATTCCGGTTCAGTTGGCTCTTGTAAGGAAAATCATAACCAAACACGCGCCCCGCAGACAATATTTTATTTAAAGGGCGGTCAGTGTAAAATTAGCTTACTTTGAAATTTTAAATATCATATCGTTTGAAAGGCACATAAAGAAATTTTGCTCTTTTCACATTTGAATATGACACATATCTATTTTTCATCTTGCCTATTATATCTACTTGAACATTTGAACTACTTGTGAGCAAAGAATCAAGAATCGCATCGTTTTTACTTCTATTTTTCAGTCTTCCATTTTTATCTAAACAAGCGCATCGTTAGGGCGTCCTCTACAACTAATTCGATCACAACATTAGTTATACATTAATTACCTTATCCAAACTGAAATAAACTCATAAGAAGATATGTAGAACAGGATACCAGGATAAGTAGAGATACTGAGAAAATCTAACGACCCATCGTTTTTTCGTCGTAATGCTGTGCATTACTTCGACAGATATCTTTGTAGTGTCAAACTTTTCTATACATTAGGATTAGGCCCAATCTTTATCGTAATCT
Organism: Udranomia eurus; assembly: GCA_018250275.1. Lineage (NCBI taxonomy): Eukaryota > Metazoa > Arthropoda > Insecta > Lepidoptera > Hesperiidae > Udranomia > Udranomia eurus. The sequence goes on from DWNJ01001501.1 coordinate 8,394, forward strand.
TACGTAGTAATCTCACGCATTAAACTTTTGTACGCTCATTGTGAAGGGTACAATTAAGTATATTAGGTACCTTTTAACCTGAAGAAAATACTGTTCAAAACGTATAGAAAACTCGGATTTATATAACCGTGATTCAACGCGGGAGTAAAAGCTAGTATTTCATATATTATGATTATATATGAAATACTGGCTATATGTATTATTTTAAAGTTGGTACCACTGCCATACCTATTTCTACCTTATAAAACTATGTCCATGCTGCTGTGTTCTGGTTTGAAGGTTAAGGTAAGGGAGGCGTACTGATGCTACTCTACTTAGTTCTCAGGGTTAGCAACGTATTTATCGACCTATGAAATAACTCAAATTGGGTTCATCACAGATGTCCTTGGGCGGCACTGCCCACTTACCATCAAGTGGACTGCATGCTTCCACTGCGTTACAGTTGTATAGAACACCAAAAATACCGACCTGAACTACTCGGCGCACATGTGTAGTTCCCCGAGTCGTGCGGAGCTGCCCGTGCGATCAGCAAGCGGCTTGTCCTCGTCCGCTGTTCCGTCTCCACGCTGATGCCGCCCCGCTGTGCGTAGTTCACAACTTGTTCGCCGCGATACCAGTAAATAAAACTGCAACATAAATCCGTTCGGAATTTAATTAAATCTATAACCCTGACAAATGACCCAATCGAATGTTTTATGTTTTCATTTACGATCCAATATGTTTCCTATTATGTTCTCGCAGTCTGCCTCTATGCATATATGCTGCGATGCATGGATTAATGATTGTATTGTGCCATAAAATGTGTCGTTATGTATTGATTATAAACATTTTTATATGGGTACACATTTTTGTTTGGAATTGGACTGTACAAAATATATTCATTCCTTTGTGATGTAAACAAACTACTCGGAGTTGAGTTGTATCTTAGATATTCGTTGTTTAAAGGAACATAAAGATGTATACTGTTAACTAAAGAAAAATAGATAGTGAACGACAATACAGTCATATACATTGACGACTTTTATGGCGCAACGACAGAAAGGATGATGAGTTTAAATTTCTGTTCTCGGTCTGGGTGTTTGTGTTGTTGGCTTTGTGTGTTGTCCATGGCGCCCACGACACAGGGAATCCTAGTGTGGGGCTATGAGTGTGAAAGCGTTATTAAAGCGTTATTATTGAATCTTGAGATGTAAATTGTATGTAACATATCTATGTTAATGGTTTTAACCATTATAATATCTGAACAATCAATCAATCTTTAAATCATCCAAAAATCAAGAATAGAATTTGCGTTACGTTAATAAAACAAATAATAAAAATGTATGCTAATCGTTGGAAATGCTGTTCAAAATATTAACTAGCGTGTTCCCTAAACAATAAAATACCAACTATGAGTTACCAGGTACGGGCTATCTACACGACATTATGAGTAGAAATGATAACATGGGTGATTAATGAAAACAATTAAGCTGATTTCTTTTTTCATTTTTTCATTAAACGAGCGAAACCCAAAAATGAAAAATGTTTCTAATATTTGGTTAAGAATAAAATAGGAATCCGTGTCCTCAATTTCGCATTAACAAATAAATCAATTTAATGTGATTCAAGGAGATTTACAAACCCTATATTGGGCCAGCTATGATGAATCGCAGCGATAATTCACGCGGTGTCGACGTGAGCGTTTCTAACGATATTTCTCTTTTTATTAAAATTTTCATAACAGAAATATTAAGAAATATTTAAAAACTAATTATGTACAGACAGTTGACACAAACACTGTGGTAAACATTTCTACACACAAACAAGTTTTTTACAAAATGTTATTATTCAAATGAAATAATCAAAATAAGGTTTTATAGGTACGAGTACGAGTTTTAAAAGTTATAAAATCCTTTCAAACTGAGTCTGCGGAGATCTCAGAAGTAATATAAGTTTCAAAAGATTTTCCAATAGTACCTTAACTGACAATATAAGCACTTTCCAGACAATTTAAAGATAGATCGATATTTGAGAGTTGCAAACCCACTATTCTGAATTATCACAAATAAAATATAAAGTACACTAAATAAATAAAATTGATAAAAATAACTGAAAAGACTATCTTGATTTTTTTTAGATGCGTATATTAAATATGGCAGTATGGATAATAAACACTGTTCAATTTACTTAAAGAGTAAATCCATTTCATTCAAGAGTGTACAGGTCTTACTGCTGATATACTATCAGACGAATGGTTCTAACTTAGCTCGGAGTAATGTATAATTATGTAATCAATCTCAGTAACCTTAGGTACGTTAGTCAGATCCAATCTCATTTGATTTATAGATGTCCAACAGTTTTAATACCCATTAGATATCAGATGAATCCTCCTAATACTCCATGCTAATACGTTTTGGAACTTCGATCTCTTTATGTTTATAAAACTAGTATATTTTCGGTATGTATGTGAGTTGATACAAACGAGCACGCAGTTCACCTGATATTATATTTATGGTAACTTTGGGTAAACTTTCGGCATCGCATAATAATGTAAGCGGAATGTAACGGCATTAAGTTTGGGTTATGTCGGCAGGCAATGAAGATAAACTTAAATATTTACATTGAGGACTTATCATAACATCTAACATTTTGAGGATCAGACAATCGGCCTTTGGAAATACGTAGATAATCATAGTCCAACTACAGGGGGTTCGAGGTACAGAAAAGGATATTCTTCGACTTCCTTCGTTACTTTTCTGAAAAATACTCTTCCCGAGAGATAGTAAAATTAGTTTCAATGATTAAGAGGTAATAACTTGTGTTATAAAAAAGCTAGCTGCCGCTCGTGGACTCCTGTAATCCACCAACACAGGATCGAAGTTCTTAGGTCAACCACAGATGCGTTGCTCCTCCTGAGGTCTAAGCTGGAACGCCTCGGCGACGTGTGTCTCCCTGACCTCTCCCTTCCAACCCACAGCAACAAGAACACAGTTATAAGACAGAAAAAGGTATGGCGATGGTGGCTCCGGAGTCGAACCACGAAATAACAATAAAAACCGCGAGTAAAAGCTACTACTGTAATAAATTGACGCAGCTTGTCTTCACGTTCCCACTAGTCGTCAGACGCGTCCCGTTCTCAGCGAGACCTCATTATTATTGTCGTGTGCATTAAAATTTATGTCCTCGTGGTTCTGTTTTCATAGCCGTGTAATAATATTTATCTACGACCATTAGAACAGTTATGTACTCAATAAATTTGCCATTAAAAATAAAGCGCGATCATATTTTGCGTTTGGGTGTCAAGAATAAAAATATTAAGATATATGTAGAACTAGTCTATATTCACTTCACGATTAGTCGTCGTAGACTTATACTGATTATGCAACATTTTCGAGTGAAACACATGTATTGTACCTTTTCACTGTTGTATGCCTCAGTCCTTCGAAGAGCAGCGGTTTGCGTCCTGTATAGGCGAGAGCGGTATCTGTGACATACAGAAAGGAACTTCACCTTCTCATAGATAATCGTTACTATACTTTAAATGTATTTCTGTCAGAAGAAATGTAACCAAAC
>DWNJ01001502.1:0-11940 GCA_018250275.1 Udranomia eurus
TATGCACGTACCTAGTGAGTACTACAATATTCAATGTTTATCATATTGTACCAGAGAGCAGCACTATCTACGTGTAGCCTTGTAAGCGTGTGATGCAAAATGGATGCACTGTCTCAAGTCAATTCTGTTGTAGTTACATGTCTACAACAATTATTAAATGAAATAAGTTTAACAATTCATAAATTAATAAAACAGTTTATAATGCAGGAGGATTTGTAATATGGTTCATTATAATGTAAATTCCTCATAACAACACTATTGTTATGAGGTATTGATTTTAAAATATGGCGAATAATGACCATACTGTCATTAGAAATTCCATATTTTAAACGATAATATTATATTATTTGTATATAAGAAAGTATATAAAAAAACATCTAAATTTGACGCCAGCTCCCGCGCTTCTCTATGTGCGAGGCGAGATTCATCTCGTTCGTTAGTAAATGCATTCCATAATGAACGTTTTGTCGCAAATGTAAAAATATATAAAATGCACTATCAAGTAATGCGGGGAGCGAGCGAGCGGCTAAGCCATGCATGTAGACGAAAACGAAACGTGTTTTAGTTTCGATATCTCTTCATTAGGATACATAAGATTCAGTTTTATTTTCCAATTCATAAATAAATATTAACTGTTTAGTGGAGAGATTAAACATAATTTATCGAATAAAATCACAGGGATTAATCTGGATTAAATATAGTGATACTGGCGTGGAGTACTGATCTACAGTCATAATTACTTACATTTTCTACACAAATTATCTCGTCATTTGTATCATACACAATCTACCTAAACATAAAAAAGACAATTTATTGCATATAATTTATTTTTCTGTATTACGACTACAAAGTCAATCAACGATACATGCATTTCGAAATGAATTACCGCATCGAGTCGCTTCCGAGCAAGCTAGCCCGCGTCATCTTCATTAAGAGCCCAGTAATCAAGAGATTCGCGCAGCGTCCCACACATCGCGGCGGTAGGCATGCATTACGCCATAATTATGTCAACCCATGTGGTACCCTGAGTGCTCGCGAGAATAATACCGTATGTAGGCTTTTATTTACTCCACGAATAACATCCGTATGTAATTCGCAGGCTGCGTAGGTACTACATGAATGTGGGCTGGAAAATGTGGTCGTCTGTTCGCATTTTAATGACGATTGCTTTATGTGTGCGTGCGTGTAAACTCCATGTACGATTATGCCTTACATGAAATATAGTATTATTATAAATATAAAACCTATATGTAATAAGTATTGATGTATAAAATATGTCGCGACCTAATGAAAAGTGAATGCTAGCCATAGTAATTCAACGTAGATTACCTCTTACTTGCCTTATTGACCTATCATATTTTGATGATGTTTAAAAATACAAGGAAAACGTCCTGCATTTTATGGACCTGGTAAACTATCGCCTACACTTACTGAAATAATATGTCAACATAAATAATGTTGGCGAAGAAAACACTGCGCCCTGTATAACTATTTATTTAATTTCAAAACGAAAAAAAAAAACAGATGATGAAAGCCATATTCCGTTAACTCGCCCGCATAGTGATATAACAATTGACTTTTTATCCACAATTTACCCTTCGAAAAATTCAACATATGACTATCTACTAGTATTTGAAAGCTTTGAAATAGTTGACTCTAGATATCTCTAGAGCGGGTCATCACCCGCATGTACACAGAAAACTCCAATCTCTTACGCTGTTCAATACATTTCGAGAGGGATCGTGCGAATTAATTCTGCTTGAAAAATCAAAGCACCCTTACATTTTATGTATAATACATATTTCCATCAAAGCCCTTTTAGAAATTTAAGTCATAATCCAATTTCAAATTGCTAAATCTCTAATAACGTATTGTGAGAGGGCTCCCTTGCTCTGAGCGTTAGAAATCAAATTGAATGGAAAAAGGACCGATTTTTTCATAACTCACGGGCGGAAGGACGTCGGAGGGAGCGTCTGCTGCCAAGACGCAATCCCTTATATCGATATTTATATTATCAGTGGGCTACAGGTTCGTTTTCATCATATTATTTTATAGTGGCCTCTGTCTGTATCAAAAATTTACAACTCTATACGGAATGGAAGTAGGTGACATGTATGGCTTTGCTGCCTTAAAGAAACCTTAATTTTCCATTCCATCCGAGTGCATAACTGCAGGCTTACAGGTGGTAAAATACGTTGAATATAACGGTTAACATATAACAGTAGTTTTCCATGAATTGTTGGTCATGAAAGGGTTTCCTATTTCCAAATAGTAAAAGATAAAAACTATTTTCGATTAAAACAAAAGAAAACGTTATATATCTGTCATATTTTATATCTTATAATATTTTACATCTTAATACTTTTAAACTACAAAATGGTGGTTAATTGAGAAGAGGACTAATGGGCCTGAGGGTCTCATCTGCCACTCTCATGATTGGATAACTGGCGGAGGGTTTTCTACAAAATGGCGGACTTGAATTGTTATCGAGTTATACAAGTAAAGGGAACCCTAACGCCTAACCCTAACCGAATAAAACACTAAAATGGGGGTATTGTGTAGTTAACTAGCAATGCCGAGTAAATGAAAAAAACCGTAAATAACCCACAAAATAGGTATATACCAGCCCTGAATAATATTTAAGTTAAAGTTAAACATTAGAGATCCTTAGATTCAGTGTGTCTCTAATATTTAGAATCACTCACCCGTGGCTTATGACATGAAAGAATTACAAAGACAAGCAATTTCGGGCGCGGACGAATGGGATGATAGTCAGCGCCATCTTATATTCCTATACTCGAATCTACATCCGTTTAAATTTTTTTTATGCCTGAAGTTGCTTCACTACAAAACAAAGTTACATCCTAAACACAAATATTTGATGTAAGCTGCGGCTCTGTATTATTTCACCCAATGATAATTGTTCACTGCCACCCACGAACATCTGTAATCAACCGAAGATAGGATGGAAGTTCATTCTCAGAATCAACTACAAATGTGTCATTAACACTATCCCTGAGGACGAACTAAAAGCCTCGGTTTAGTCGGTTTCCCTTACACATCCTTGACACTAGAACAAACCAGAAAAAACACTGGTTTATAAGGCGGAAATAATTGTGGCACCGGCGCCTTCGGTGACGAACCATAAAATAGTCTACTATCTTATAAATAATTATAAGTAAACTTGTAATAAGTAGTAAAAAAAAGATCTATCAGTAAAATTTCGTACAAGTTGCCACCACGGTTTACGAATAGGACTACCCGCTCAGTCCGGACACGAACATGGCTGCGGAAATTATCGTGAATTATCGAATTACCCGCGAACAAGGAGCCCTAATACTGTAAATTGAGTCCAGGGATGCTACAAACCTGCAACATTTATTTGCCACTCCTATTTCTGTCTTCAAACAACGGTGTTCTATTTTAAAGGTGTGGTACGGAAAACAGACTCGACCGAAACGTTCCAACTTAGTTATCAGCGCGTTTGTGGTCGACCTAAGTCTTTGTCCATGAGTGGCGGTGACCGTCAGGTGAACTACATGCTCCTTGGATACCTAATATTATAAATAAGTTATTTTCCGTTCCGTTGTACTTACCTATATTTAACTACAAATTTAGATTTAGAGTGAATTAATTATAGTTATTTTAAATTGTAGCATTAATGTATTACTGTCCCACTGCTCTGACTGAATCTTTTCTGATATGTAAAAAGTTAGAGAAAGTACATATTGACTAAAACCAGATAGGTAATATTCATACATGTTTACAGCTTGTGTAAAAGTTGAACATATAATAACAACAGGTAATCAGCTCTTAAATATGAATTACCTCTTGTCTTCAATTAACCCCAAACTAAACTTTTCAAAGCCTGTTCTGATAAATTATTTGCGAAGAATTAAAGAGTGACATCCCTTGGGCAAAAGTTAACCAAATATGAAGCAATTTACGCCTTTGACGGCCCCATATTAGACAGCCGGTGGCATTCGGAACACGCAATTTGAGCTCTCTGCCGTGGAGAATAAAGATAAAGATTGAACGTATATGATATGCGATTGGAAAGAAATACATTAGTTACTCGATGTGAGTGGAAAAATTCCGAGGTTATCGCAAAAACTCCTCTAATACGTTATCAACATTAAACATATATTGGGGAAAGTTGCTTGAATAATTGCGTCGCCACGACTTTCAGAATAATTGGTTCTCAATTCTGATAATTATTTTTTAATGAGTAGAGTAGAATACTTCGACGTTGGTCCCGAAGGTCTCCGAAGGTGAAATAATAATGTAGTAATTATTTTTAGTTCATGTTCCCATTAAACAGTTGAATGGAGTTCCAAATCCTAGGACCTAGGATTTGGATCTCCATACTGGGCACAATAGATGTTCACCTCTAGTGCACATCAATAGTTTATAAAGGACGCGTTTTTGTTCAAATTTCATCTTAATAGAAGCCTTTTAATTACAAACACCTTCAGCGTTAGTACGCGTACATGAATACGGAAAAAAAACTAAAAGTACGAACGTTAGAGGCATGTACATAAGCCCCTCTCATTAAATAAAAAAATATTTATATGTATATACAACATCAGTGTACCTACACACCTTATGCACCGCGCGCCACGTGATATGAGTAACGTCAGCAAAATGAAAATGAAATTATTTGTCGGAAATGTTGAAATAAAATGATAATTTTTAAATTTGCTAACTGTTTGACACTCGCAAATAAAAGGTTTTTAACAACGTACTCTGTTCAGATATTACATTAAATAATTATCAATGTAACTTAATGGTAATAATTAATATTATCCATTCTATCTCTATAATTAACCACCAGAAATCACTTAAATTTTTTCGTCAATTTGCTGACTGACAAGTTTCTAATTACTATTAGTAGGTTATAGCTATATTTTAATCGTTGTAACCTATCACTTGAATCCTTATACATGGACAAAATATGTAGCTGTTAATTTACGTTCCAACAATTAATAAACAAACATATTGAATAATTCTTGGACCGTGAATTACTCGATCTTAAAGCACAACACAGCCAACACAAATACAGCGCTTAAAGATATCATGTTCTCCTTCTTATTAGTCGATTTGAACAGTTTGCCGATGAGCCTTTCGAAGTCATTTTGTGTGAGTGTTACTCACGTCAGTTAGATATAGTCTATTCGCAATTGTATGTATAGCTAGGAAAAATCTGAGGTGTATGTTTAATTTAAATAAAATAGAGGATAGATAGATAGATAGATTCGTCGACCCCATAATGGAATAGCTAACATCTTTCGCTAGCGCAAGATTTCTATTCTGTTTAATTATAGTTGTTCCTATCTTGAAACTAGCAGTGTTAGTATTTTTGTGATCTAGTTTGATGAACTTCACATTTTAATCTTCAGAAGGTGAAGAGGATCTGTTTTCCACCTCAAAGAGCAATACGATTCTGTTTGAAGTTGGACCTTGATGCCCATTTCAATGCTTGTTACAGATGTAAACATTTTAATAATGATTTTGAAATAACTTACGAAGTTGCAACCCTGGTTATAAGTGGTATCTGCCGTTCACGGATATCGGAGTTATTGTCAAACCCATCTATATCTATATCTATTCATATAATAAATCTCACTGAAAGTGATTGCTGTCTGTACATGGAAGATATCTAAGAGAAAGCCATTTTATGTAAAGAATAGATAGAACTCAAAAAAATATATTTTTAGAATTTTTGTCTGTGCGTTTGTGGACGCAAATTTCAGAAACGGCTGATCCGATTTGGATGCGGTTTACACCGATGTAGTGTTATAAGCTTCAATTAAAATTTAGTGTTTGTTTTATAATAATCGGTTCTTAAATAAAAATGTTGTGGAACGGGGAGGGGAATGGGGAGGCGGTACGAAGTGGTCCGGGTCAGCTAGTCTCATATAAAGTAAACGGCCCACTACTATTCTTTTATTACTACTCATTACTCTTCCACTCTTTCAAGTGCCTTTAGAATTATATTACGTATGTATATGAATATTAAATGCATAATATAAAGATATTTAAGAAATTGTTACAAGATCAAACTGTATTAGGTGTAACTAAGGAGCCGGTGAGATCTCCGGATCCATCCATCCATAATAAATTCGTATGATGTTAAGCCACCAAGGGGTAAACTGAAAACCCAGTTTCTTTGGATTGTGGAATATTGTGATACGATTTTCATACTCAATCCGAACCTAACCTAACCACAATCCGAAGAAAAAATATATATAATATACATATACCTACGACTGAAAACTTTCTCTTGTATCCATTGTAGCGTGGCTGACTAGGTATAGCATTTTGTAATGAATATCTTGTCACCGTATAATAAGCAAGTTAATAAATGATAATCGTCGTTAATTGCTTATAAGGTAAAATGATAAATAGAAATACAATTTATTTGTGATATATTGCTTTTTTATATTTGGCATTGGTACTAACAGCAGAGAATGCTAAATGCAAATACCAAATGATTAACTTTAACTTTCTCTTAGGATTCAGTATAATTTATTTTTTTGTCTTGTCTTTTAGGTATTGTCTCTAAATTTCAAAAGATTTATTATACCTAATTATTAAGATTGTGGCTTCACCCTTAATTGAGATGACGCTAAACATGTATATACATTTTTAAAAATATTAGTCGAATGTAAAGGTGTTCGTTCAACTTGTTGGTGTGATTTTATAAATAAATAAATGACAGAGTTAAAGTTAAGTAATGAGTTTAAATGTTAGTTGCAAGATGTCACTTTGACTTATTACATATTTTTTTTCAATTACAGTGTTTCATCATTTTCGAAATCTTTGATCATAAATTCATTCTAATACAATTTAAAAGTATTAAATGCAGTTTTAATCAAACTAGAACTTTATGCGAGATTCAATTTATATATATAAATGTTTCCTTTTGCTACTGTGAAGAAGTCATTGATGAAGAAAACCAGATATGCAGATAGCGCAGCCGTCGCGCATCGACATATTAACTTACGGTCTCTTCGTAAGTATATTATACGATGTGTACAAGAGTTTATAGATAAACACTTGTACACATCTAAGAGTTTTCCAATCCATCAATCTACATAACATACATACTCGTGAAAACATAATCAAATTATTGTTGTAAATGTTACAAGAACACTAAAGAGAATTATGATTATCTGTTCTTAAATCAATCACCGATGTAGTGGCGGAGCACCATCAACATTAATGTGGACAACAAATATTTGTTCAGACCCTCTTCTTCTGTTTAGTCGTCGTTCTAGCATGGCCCACACATTTCATACGTAGGTATGTCATCTGTGTCATATTAATAATATTTAACTTAAATCGTCAATACCAGTACTTTTATTATAATAAATCCCCTCTTTGTGGTTATTCATGTAAGTATTTTCCTACTATCGTCATATTTGGGTATTTGTGTGGATGATACACACTTAGGTTTTTTTATAACTGGGTGGTAGCAAGTGGTCACTGCCGCTCATGGACACCTGTAATCAACCCACCATAGGATCGAAGTACTTTCTTAGGTTGACCACACATGCGTTGATATTCCTGCGGACTAAATTGGAATACCTTGGTTAAGTATATTTCCCTTATCACACCCTTGAAACCAGAACACACAGGAGCAAGAATACTGTTGTTATAAGAAATAGCTATGGCGGTGGTGCCTCCGGAGTCGAACCACAAAATGTTCTACCGGATGGATATTATTTGGACGTTAAAAAGCAAGGGACATTAAAACTTATAATTTCAAAATATTAATTGATTTTAAGGCATTATACCCATTTCCGGAGCTCTATGATATGGGGTCTTTCAAACGTAGTGCAAAAAGAGATCTCTTTTCTATACCTACAATTCATCGGTGACACCTCAGATGTTGCAAATGTTCATAGACAGCGGGGATCACTCGGCATAGAGTGACCTGCCTTATTTTCACCAGGTTTAAATCGACCAAAAATTGTGGGTTGGTTTGCTCCCAAACTCCGACATATTAAATTTTCAACCTTTTTTCAAGTTTCATCATAATTTTATGTATATTTCACTTTTAAACAGAGTAACACCATGCTTTTCTGTTTCGTAAATGTCAATTTAAGGATCTCTTAATGAGTAAAACGGCTAAACTCCCATCACCTTTATAGATATATTAAAGAAGAGTAGATATTTCCCCTTAATTGTGTGTTTTATGATAACATAATGAGTGTTAGTTACAAATGTTAACAAAGCCGCTCTAATCAAAACCTAAACTATGTACCGTGAGTCATTCATGTCCATCACACTATGTAAGTAAACTCACATGAACGTTCTGCTATTCAAACTGGAAGACATTGAACTTTGTTTTTATAGTTTTTATTCTGTTTATAAACAATACAATTCCAAGAGCACGTGCGTTTCAGAAAGCGCGTACACCTAATGCTATATACTCTACATACATATAATTGTGGACAATGCGCGCTACACCGACCTGTTCATATGTTTACATATACTCATATAAACCTCTTTATGTTATGTACGTTGATAATTATCTTTACGAGCACACCATTATGGCTGTCTCGGCGTCATCATTAAACCGCGCCCACTCCGAGGCCCTTTTATCCAACTGTTTTTCACTCAATGCTCTCGTATATAGACAAAGCTGGAAGCCGCCCTATGTGTGTACATACCACAAAGACTCGAGTCTACGCCTCTTTTGCACACAGATCGAATAAAAACCGCGTTCTATATACATTTTTCACTTTAGAATGATGTTATTCGATGTCCGTTCGGTAATGATCGTTGGAACCCTTTTTAAATAAATGTATAAAATTAAAAATAACATAACCGAGGGAACCATAACTGCACTTTGTGCTCCTGAGTTAGAAACCCAGTCGCCGATTTCGAAACACATTGCTTACCGAAATGAAAAACATCATAAAAATAGGTATACGGTCGTGGGTTCAAAATACGTACGTATTCTAATTACAGTTCTCCACACCCTTATTAAATGTATAGTAACGTGTAATAAATTGTCCCAGTAAAAAAATCATAGAAATAGCCTTAAACAGAACAAAACTACATACTTACATCATCCATGTGTACATACGTAAACATACATTTCGATGCTCAACAGAATCTCAGAAATGAACTTAAAATTATTTTTATTGGTAACGTATTTTTTTAAGTTTAGTCTAGTTAAATGTGGGATAGACACATTAAGCTAGACACACATACACAATGCAAGAAATACCTCATAAAAAGTAACAATAAGCACCGTAATAATTTAATGTTCAACAGTAACTGGAGTCCATAGCCATTTTTGATTAAACGCTGAAAAATTTGTTACAATGTAGGGATAAGTTATGAACGCAACGACGTTAGGATAAAATTAATTTCCGTTTCGTTGGTAGCAAACGAACCTGCAGGCTACCTGATGGTGAGTAGTCTCTGGCGCCCGCGGACATCTGCAATCTTACCCTGAAGACTAAATTGGACGCCTAGGTTGTGTCTCCCTTACTCACGGTATTCTACAAATTAGAACACAGCAGCAAGAATATTTCTATAATAAAACAGAAAAGGATGTAGCAATGCAAGCGCCTCCGGAGTCGAACCACAACGTTCTACCACCTTTAAAAATAAAGTTTCTTGTGTACTCGTCATAATGTAATATACTTGTCCCTAAACGGCAATATGAATGGTACGACTCCGAAATGACACTTTCATTTGAATCCATAGAATATAAAGCCTTAAAATAAGACCTCAGATAGAACCCAATGACATTCCATTTTCTCTTTGGATATTTAGAATTACAGCATCTAATCAACATGAGGTGATTAGTACTTCGCAACTAACATAAAATCACAATTGGTTTTACTCCATATTGCATTTTGAATAAAATATTACTAGCAGTTCACTAAAGATACATTGATACTTGTGGTGTTTAAGTAAAACATATTGATTTTCACCCTGGGATCAGGAAATGAAATTATAAAAAACGTTATTTCAAAATAATGGGTACCCATGAGTAATTCTCTACTCTTCTGTCTTTTTCTGCTCAGTTGTAAAAATCAGGCCTATACATACCTTGAAGCGAAAAAATAAACAGACATTTATATTTTCATTTACGAGTATAATTGCAGCCTTCACTACTAGTGCACATACTGGCGACGTACTCCCAATACAATTACATTTACTTATAATTTTTTAAAGAAATGTATAGTTTTTTTTAAGTAACATATATCATTCAGAATCAAGCCAACAGTATTTTTTAAGAAATCGAATGTATAAGGCTTTATACGTTTAAGTTTAACTTGAATTAGGTAGTCAATTTATTTATTTGTTAATAAATCTTTAAATGTATGTAGCAGAAGCTGTGGGAATTCAAAACAGATTGAATAGACCAAAGACATCTGTTCTGACTGTTGGAAATCTAATTCGGATAGGCTGTTGCGAAGAAAGCAATGGTCATTAAGCTTCCCCCCTGCTTCCAACACAACATTCTGGTAATTCCTTAGAGGAGCACGCATTGTAGCTTCTTAAGACATAGTCCCTCAGCCGATATACGAGTACGTCTTAATGCACTATGTTTCAATCTTAAACGACGATGGTATTCCCTTGGTTAATGTAATATACATATTATCTATTTGTTTTGACATACCACAACAGTCAAGTGTTTTCGAAGAAGCTTAAGGAAGATTACTTAAGATTGCAGTAATGTTTTATCTTTGTTGACTTTTAACCACTGAAGTTAAAGTCCGTTGGGTTTAAGGCAAAATATTAATGATTTACAGACTAGACTAACAACTGTAGTTGTTGTACATTAGTGCCGGAGACATACAACATTATTTTTTTATTATAAGTATCGAACTGTTGAATGTTTAATACTCTTCAATATTGTATAACGATATAAAATTTGAATGAAAAATGATTACATTTTTTGTGGCTCTAATCATTTTTGTGGCTTGTTTGAACTTAATATTTAATTTTAATTGAAAGAAAGAATTTAATATTGTTAAATGTTATGCAAATAAAAAAATCCATAACTGGTTCAAACTGTTTAAAAAATTACCCGGAGCTCGTGCGTGGTTAAGATGGACTTGACCGCTGATAGACATACCCAAAGTAATAGCTGATAAAGTTCATGATTTTTTTCTATAAAGAATTAAAAATATTCTACGCAACTTTCACAAAAACCCAAATAATAAATATTAATTTTTTTATAGCTTGAATGAAGAGTTGTAGTGTCATTTTATACATATTTCTTTTGAAAATAAAATAAAAAATAGCGGACCAAAACATTATAAAGCAAACTGTTTTTTAAAACAACTCTCAATTAAAACGTTTCACTGAGACCAAAGAAAATGAATTTACAATATATAGGATGTATAGAGTGCCCGCCGAGCACCTGCACAGCTCCGCGGTACATAAGTAAGCAAGATTAAAGCCCGGCTTCAAAGAGAGTGCCGTGGACTCTACAATATTATAATCCAAAAGAGCCTCCTTGCTGCCGGGGGAGGCACCACCCCTCTACACCCCTCCCTCTCACACTCAAACGAAAACACGTCACACCGTCCCTTTCGCACGCACGAAAAAAATAAATCATTTATAGTAGGAAAGGTGTAGTATATCATTAACTTAAATAATTATGTAGGCGAACTCGTTCCGTCCCCGCTAGTCTCTAGCTGAACGCGTTAGGTTTTCGTTTAAAACCCAACAGAAATAAAAGGGAAACGTAACGCACACTGGATGGTTTGACAGAACGTGGGCTTAGATGGTAACGCTCGCCGCCCGCCGGATAGTTCTATGATTACAGTTTCGCATAATGGAGTGTGGAGTGGAGCGACTCGGCTTTAATCATTGGGGAAATATTCCTCGCTGCTTAAAACGCGAATTATTTTTCAGCCGCATTTTACTTCGGTTTGGGGTTCCGTACAATACATAGTGCAAATG
>DWNJ01001503.1:0-11934 GCA_018250275.1 Udranomia eurus
GAAACTCACTGTAAAACATTGTGTATTTTCTTTTATTATATTATTATGCCCGTGCGAAGCCGGGATGAGCTGCTAGTTATTTATATAAGCAGATGATAGACAAAATATATTTGAATTCCGTTTTACATGTCTAATTCCAAGGCTTCTTTAAAACTCAAACAGAGTAAGATTGAGATCTAGTATCAGTTATACAAAAAGGACTACTTCGAATTTATATAATACTAGCTGACCCGGCGCACTTCCTCCTCACAACAACTTCCTCGTCCTTGTCCCCGTCTCCGTAAAAAGCCGGGGTTTTGTATGTCTTTGACTTGCAGAATTCCGAGTTCTGCGACTAATGTACGTTCACTAATTACTGGCAATTTTAAAAACAAAAATTATACTGAAAGTAAAAAAATCTATTGTATTCTTCTTTATATCTAATCAATCAGATCAGTCTATTAGAATCTATTTGAATGATTTCCCAAAAACTCACTATAATTGAAATGAAATTACACGAAATGATAAATTTATTACTTATAACATTTAATCGAAACATGTTTATTTGACGTAGAATCGTTTGCTACAAGCATATTTGCACTCCTTCCGCACACGCTTGTACATAGACCGACTGCAGTAGTCGTAGTATGAGCACGCGTTCCTGTAGCCTTCCTTGCAGGCGTTCTGACAGTCTATCAAGGCACGCGCGTTGTTCTCACAGAAGGGGAATCTACCTGACGGTTTCCTGACTTCCCTTGATTCTGAGCTCGAAGAAAGCGGCTCGTTCGTGAAATTCCACGGTTTCCGTTCTGAAGATACCACCTCATGGGTCGTCTCACTACTAGGTGCCGTTTTGTGCATCCGCAGATCTCTGGTGTGTGCATTTTCAGTTACTTCAGAAATATCAGTAGAATCTCTGCGGTCTGATTCATACGAATTGTGACTTATTGGTTTTAGAATATGATCGAATGGAAACCGCTCTTTCACTCCTGGAGATTTGTCTCCCTGTAACGTAATATAGCGAATATAATGAAACAAGAACTACTTGCTACATATTTGTAGGTAGGCTGTACTTTAAGATTTGTCTACCACTAAAAAGGTATAACATATTAGAGGCTACGACTGCAAAAAGGCACTTGCTACATATTAGGCTGTACTTTAAGATTTGTCTACCACTAAAAAGGTATAACATATTAGAGGCTACGACTGCAAAAAGGCACTGAGTACGTGGTAAAACATGAAAACTGAATATTCTTACAAAATTGTTATAGATTAAAGGTACCAATAAGAGCAACCATATTCACAATTCATAACAGCAGTGTTCCAGTTTGTAATGTAAGGGAAGGGACATACTCATACTCAATTGCAATCGTGCTTGGTACTGATTACAGATGTCTACGTGCGGCAGTGACAGCTTACTATAGTGCTTACTATATATATGTAGTCCACTACATGCTCGTCTGCTACCCCGATATTGTATAAAAAACATTTACATCAACAACAAATAAGGCTATTGAAGGCCCTTCATCTCCCATTCCTCTAGACCTTAACTGTTGCTCAGCTTGATAGTCACTTAATCTGTAGTACTTCTTCAGAGTAGCCATCCTTTCCTGGTTTACCTTCACCAACGAGTCCAGGAGGTGAGCGAAGCTTTTGCCGATGTGGTGCTTAGCTGGGAACGGGTTTGAGATGGAAATGTGGCTTGTGTGAGCTCTATTGATAATCTAAAACAAGCATACAGATTTCGAAAATCTTCTTTTTTGTTAAATATTCACAGCGAACGAATGTGTGTCATATTTTTTATTTCCATTGTTTTGAATGATAAATTTTTTTTTATGGATTTTTTTATATATTACGTGGAAGGGGAAGGGCAACGGCAGAGACAGGGGAGGAGGGAATCAAATAGAAAAAAAATTGAAATAGAAATATAAAAATATTAAAAATAGAAATGCATTGAAAAAGGAAAATAAGTGAACTACCAAAATATTAACTAGAAATAAATAGAAGCGTATAAAATCCCACTCTATTTGTGGATAATACAATGCAACTTACCGTCAATATTATAATCATAATAATATGAATACTATATCTAAAATCACTAATATCCATTTTGAATGAGGTCAGATTACAATCATATAGGCACTTCTTGATTGGTGGTATGTAAGTACAATTATTTATCGTGCTTGTTTTAGGCGAAGTTTTAATTGAATCCGATAACTTCTAGAAAATGGAAGTCATTTCATGGATCATTTTGAAACTAGAAACGTTATATACGCTTTATTAATTTTGTTTTTGTTTGCTCGCCCTTTTAGTTATCATTGCTAACAATTCTGTTTACTGCTGTTCTATGTTTATTCTTGTTGCGTAATCGGTGATAAGTGGCTTCGCCCTTCGGTTGCTGGTAACACGCCATGTTGTATAATGCTTGAACATATTTGGCAATTCCTCTATCGATAAGATTTTTTTGTGATTTTATCTAATTGTTTTTTTATTTGTTATATCCGCGTTATTGGTTATTTGTAACAACTAAAGTACTAGTCACAATGTTCGCGTCGAATCTAACTACATTTTTTTCTAAAAAAAATTGACGGATTGTTCAGTTACCTATATGATATTACGTTGTTTACTATGGTTCGAGCATGTTATGATGGATACCGTGAGTCACTTTCAACAGTCTTGTTTCCTTCTAAAAGCTGCGTTTGTGTCTGAACACACATAGCATTACGCAATGTTTCGTCATCATTTAATTTATGCCTCTCTGTGATAATCCAGAACTGAGTTGAAAATGTTGTAACTACGTTGACCGTCTCACGACTCGGAATTCCTCGCAAAACATCTCAACGCACACACAACGCCCCTCTACGTTTGATAAATTAATAAGAGAAATATTTTTAAACCCGTTTTTGTGCACTATAAAAACACCCAGCTGCGCAGATTTATGTAAGTGCTCCGAAAGAAAACGGCGTGGGCTTGTGTCATTCTCTTAAACTGGTTCGAGTTTTATTTTTAAGTACATACGTACATCTATTACTGTGTACACCGCCAATGTTTTCAGTGATATAGTTACCAAACTATTGTAGTATCTATTTCTATCCATGTATTGTTTAACATTGATCGATTTCTTAAATCGTCTTAAATTTCATTATTTTCAAAGATCAGTTGTGAGCATTTGCACTATTGTTATTGTCCGGACTATACTCTAAAGTCGTACTTAACCCACTTAAAAGAAGCTTAATTCTACGGCTTCAGTGCCTTTCCATTTTCAACATCTACGCTTACCTAATGCAATACTTAATTTACTTTATAAGTAGGTAATTCATGTTCGTAGTGGAACTTGAAGGGTTTTTACTGCGTTAGCTCATTCTGCTGTTTTGTCATTAACGATCGACTTTCAAGCAGACTGCAGCATTGCCACATAGCGACTTACGCACTGTTGCCTATTCCATTTAAGCAAGACCTTGTTTTTTTAGCATTTTGATGGATATTTAGAAGATACGATTATTATGCACTCTTCACTTCTTTTTTGTATATTGTGGTCTTTAAAAAACTTAATAAAGCAATTCATGTATTGGTAATCAATATTTTCTTTCTTTTGTCATTATATAATTTGAAAATATTTGCTTACATTACAAAAACATAAATTATTTTATTATAAGGAAATCTATGCTTCGTTTTCTGTTGTATTTAATCTGCTAACTTTTCTTTCTATAATACTTTATATTCCAGTTATCTTCAATATAGTAACATAGTTATTATTTTCCATTATGTGGTTGTTTATAACGATGATGTGGATGTGATGATGTCACGTCCAGTGACATCACATCGTTCTCTCCCACTGTCATGGATCGTTAATATAAATAAAGTATATATCTTTATTTCATATTATATTTGTTGTTGTGCTATATAAACGAGTTCAATAAAAAAATGGAAATCCTTATTGTTCTGGTTGTGATACTTGAAGAGATTTTGGAGACGCGCTATAGGTTCCTCAACTATACAGGTGACTCTATAGGATCTGAGCTCAATGAATTACTAGTTGACGTCTTTGATAAAAGTAAAAATGCTTATTATATTATAACATAGTCTGGAAACATAGTCGAGTAATTTTCTTATCACAAATAATAAAATTTACTTATAGACGATGAAACATCACACTGGTACGTAATAAATGTGTGAACATCGTCAGTGTCATCATCTAATTCAGTTATTGAATATTCTCAGTATATAAGTCATAATTATGATTAACCTAATATGTATTAACACCTTTAATTAAACGTCTGTGTGTTAGCTTGAGATCATTATGTAGAATTAAAGTAACTATATTGTATGATAGTTAGTAGACAATTCGCTGTTTTTCAAATTTCGACAAGTTATTGTAGAAAAAAAGTTTTGTTTTCACTCCTTTCTCTCTCTTTCTTACTTACTCTCTCTTTCTTACTTTCACAGCGATCCTTTATAAGTGCAAGTAAGAAACTATAACACGCGAAGGCACCTTTTTTAAAGGTACAATAAGTATAACTTCTTTTTCTCGAGAGAGGAAGCGTTTATTCCAGTTGTCACCAGCTACTCACGCGAGAAAAATATTTAATTTTCTATTTGTATCCAGTTCTTAATGAAGTTGTGAAATATATTGGCTGTTATTTGTAGATAGTTTTAATTGCCCACAGTGTAATAACTTCTAAGTCATTGAGCTATTAATGTACAATTTCAAATATCGAATATGTATGTCCCTATATTCAATTCTACAAATACGAATTGCATCACGCCACTCGATTTCAAAATGGCAATCGGTTCTACCTCCGCTTGTGTTGATGATATCATTCGGCCCGCCGTTACTTATACAACATATCGTATATAGCGGATATCGCGAACCGAAACGACTTTATTTATATCATTAGGTTTTATGTTAAATACGCTTTCTGATTGTTGTGTTGTGACAGTTTTACGATACTTTCGCAATGTAGATGTATTTTTTCTAGTCCAACACTAACGTTGAGTTGCGTTACGAGATAAGTCACTCGATTAGCATTCTCCGCTGCCGTCTTGTCTGCCGCGCTACTGACGTCACCAGCGCGTGCACTTAAACGATTTCACTGCACACGCTATGCGATGTGATTATGATAAGCCTATCGTTTCTTTATAGGTTAGCTGACTGTCAATTGTGCGTGGACGTATTACTGCGTCCAATCGTCTTAGCTTAGAAACTGTTGGCCTACATATTATAGGTACATGGATTACGTATTAGATCTCCTTGTCATAATTTCTAACGTTTTCGTTATTCTGTATAACCGTCGATAAACTTATTTTTCTCACAATCGAGCAAATCGCCGGAATATAAATAATCACAATGACCTTACAGTCACCTTTTTACCATTTATTTAATATCATGTTGACGTTAACGTAGTATCGACCAATTCTAATCGTTAAATTATATTAAAAGGTGAACATGAATCTAGTGAACGTAGTTAGAGGAATAAAATTGTCGGTAAAATTTTAAGGAATGATTTAGATTTCTTTGATGAATTTTCGTTTGACAACACAATCACTTATAGTTCTGCGAATATCAGCCTTCCAAATTATCTTTTACTTTATGTTGTTAGACTCTAATAAGCTAATAAAACTTTTATGTCTCATCTCGATTGCTTGCTGAAAGGTGGACATGTATATAATAGGCCTTACAAAAAACGTTTTGTCATTGATCATCATAAAGTTCGCTTTATGTCTTCATGCCGGCTCGACCCACGTCACGCACCACAGCTCGGAGTTTTTACACTCGCGCGATGTTAAGTCCTCTGTCCCGCTCCTTTGCACGGCTTATCGATCGATCCGTCTCGCTCTGCGGTCCGCGGCGACAGGCAGTCTGGTGCTTTCGGGCGGCCACCGCATCGTAAACAAAACCCTAGGTCATGGGCGCTGGACGTATTTTCCCTCGCATTCCGTTCCGCTCTAGCGTATTGCTCCTCGCGTCTCCGACTCACGCTTTGCCGTCAAGTGGCGGGCAATGAGTGCGCCTGTGGATTTCGTTGCACGGAATTCCGTTTCCGGGAGAATGCATTTCAATAAGCGAATCATGGTAGCATTGAACTCGGTTGCTAAGTGCTGATTAACTTCTCCGTCCATTAACAAGTAATTTTATATCTCCACGTTTTCTAGAATTACTCGGCACAAAAATGTTCCCGTCTCACACACCGGAACACCGAAGGTCAATGCTAATTTGATACGCTGTTTCATCAACGCCTTTCAGAAAAACAGGGGACCGTGGAGGTAATGTTGGGAACAATGATAAATTCACTTTATGCTGTGAAGAAATCCGATAGGCAGAATTCCCGACGGTCGTGTTTGCCAAGTAATACATTAGCATCTCATTGGAAGGTAGCAATGCCAAGATGGGCGCGAATGACAGACAATCTGGCATTAGTCGGGATTCACAAGTTTGGAATGAAATATTTATGATATGCCCACATATTTCTAATGCCCTTAACAATGCTGGTGCTTGTACAAAGTAACAATTTCAACGATTTAATGATAGGTTAATATGAAAATACTCTACACATGTTATCCATTAAAAACACTTATTTTTATTTAAATCACTCACGTTTCTCAATTCAATCTCTACATTTTCCTTCACCTTTGGAACAAGTGATTGTTGATTTGTAATACGCGACTATTGATAAAAATGAAATGTATCTTTCCCCTATATAAAATTCAAAACTCAATGGAAACTATTACGTTTGATTAATATTAAACTCGTTTGTAACGCTCATAATCATTTATGGTATCTGTGTGATATGCATTATACCTATTATTATAACATGTTAATCAATCGATTGAGGTCATTTACCTATATGAATTCGTTTGCGAAACATTTCTTATTTATATGTATAGCTAAGAAATACACGTTTCATCAGTTTTCCTGTGCAACTGCATTTTGTCGCGAATACAACCCACCAGTCGTAAAACTAGACGTTAAAGTAATCCGCAACTAACTCTAATATGGAATAATGTCCACACGCATTTAACTAATGGGATACATCAGCGTTTATGTTAGTATTAACAACAGAAACTGTCGTCATAAACAATGTGCAAAGTGAAAATGGTACCAGACAGCCCTGAATATTAAATTCGCAGAGAATAATCACATTATAATGGATGGATGTTTTTCATACTACCCAGAAAACTTATGTATTTATTTTGTTGGCTATTTTTTTCCAACCCATTTCTGACACGAAAAGACATTGGCAATTTGGGGAAGCCCTGAAGAACAATCCGCTTATGCTGTTATGCGGTTTAAATGAGTTGTATTTATTATATAATACAATGGTTTCTTTTTATGTATTTTGGTTCGGGATTGCGAAATCACGGCGCGAAAACCTCTTAAAGATCTGTCCGTCGGTCGTTCTCGGTGTGAATTTCAAACAAACCCGCCGCGCCTCACCTACATACATACATTAAATTTATTTTTAGTGGCAACAGGACACCGCGTGGTTTCCGACTGCGGCTAACTCATTGCGGTGGTCTTTATTGTTTGTTTTGCTACAGTTTTTATGGTTTCCCTTAAAAATAACGAGCGACTCTCACAGGTTGTTTTATGACCGTCCATTTTTATTACTCGCTTATTGGCATCCACATCTATTACAAAAATAAATCAATTGACATCTCGATGGCGCCTTCTCCCCATGTTTATTTTTAACTTAGCTAGCTTTGTGCAGTTCTTGCATGAACTGATTTATTAAACGCCTATCTTGTCTTATTTGAACGATTCACTTCATATTCCTGTTTTACCTGCTTATCACATCTGTAACTTGTTAAATTGTATGATTTAGATCTAGGTTTTAAAAGTGTTAGAATATATGCTGACTATGTAACAAATTATCATATTTTGTGTAATAGTGAAAGAGATTAATTTACACTACCGGGGCTATTACTACTACTACTACTACTACTACGGCTTTATGCAGTTTGTCTTACTTTACTTGTAAAACACATCTTCAGAAATTAAAAAAATCCATGCCTTTTTCTGTTGTCGGATATGCTAGTGGCTAGTAACTTTTAAATTGTTATCTGGTACTTGTATTGTTTGTGAAATGTCCTGATGTATAATGTATCCATCTATAAATTCATAAATGCTTGTGTTAGTACGGTTTTCTCGGAATGAGCTCGAGCGTCAGTAGCACCGAGTGACGGATGCCTTCCTGTCAATTTTTATTTTAACCAAAACAGCTTACCAAGCTCCCCACACCATCGATCTTCAACCTTAAGCCTCGGTAATAAATTAGATTTTAACACCGACAATTGGCATGGTATCTCGCCACTTTTCACGGATCCAATCGATTTGGTTCTGGCTCCAAACGAGAATAGGTGTCGCCACGAGCCAAATGCGATCATCGACTTAAGTATCTTCCTGTTAATGATTAACTCTCTATTTATACATCGAATCATATTAAACGAAACTCGAAACCGTTAATTTTATTCATTCACCGCTTACTGTAATTTTATTTGCACATCACTCGATTTTCAACCACCCAATGTCGAATATAAAGTTGGATGTAGTCGTGTGCATGTATTAATTGATGTACGTAGTAGGTATATGTATTTCGTCACGACAGCTCGGTAATGAGGAATGTGGTCGCAATTTGTCGTGAAGCTGTTCTCGGCGGCTTAATATTTTGTGTTTAACACCTGCACACAACTGTGCGACAGCTAAGCGTACATTATTATAAATATCCGTACGTACACTATACATTTAAATGCAAACGAATCATTGTGAGTACCATGTGTTGAGCGCGAACAAAAAGCAATTCATCTCGCATTAACGTTACTGAGTGCTGGCAAAAAAGGATGACATCACTCCACTCATTTTAACCGAAGAGTATCGTAGATGGGTACGAAAATGTTTTTATAACCAGTTTCAATTTGCTCGACCGGTAACGAATCGAGATCAATAATTTAATCGTCTGAAAATACAGTTAGCGTTACAACTAATTCGACCTAAATGTCAGTGACGAGACTTGAGGCAGATGTCATTTAGATCTTTCAAGACATTTCAATATGGCGTCGTTATTATTGAAAACATAGTACCTGAGCATAATGTAGAGCGTAGATCGATGTCATAGTACTGCTATTCGATGAGATGGGATTCAATGGGATACAAATTTTAATTAGCGTCAGACAATAATCTATTTACTCTTCTTTCAAGCTGCGGCTACTGTGTACTCTTTCATCTTAGTGATTATTACAGTAATTTGTAAGCAATTTATATGTTTTGATTTCGCAATTCACGATTATACATAATTTGCAATTCGACGAAACGATTTAGGAGAATGATTCGACAAATTTTATCGTTCTCGGATTCTTATGAATGCAATTATTATATTATGTATACGTTTGATAAATAATGAATTTATACCCGTCAAAGCTAGTACAAATTTGTGAAAAATCTACGTTCAATTGTTCCCAGTTGCTTAGGAGTTCCGAATCCGGACTCCGGAATCCGAACATAGTTTACTTTTTATTCTTCGTTCCATTATTGGTTAAGTTGTGGTGTCGTCTTGATAGGCGTAATGTAGTTTGTACTTTCGAAATATACTCGTGGCTGTAGTTTTTATTTTGTGTATTATATGTTGTGTTGTGATCTGCTTACGTCAACATCGCCGTATACACGATCACGCGAACATGAGCATACGCAGATTTTTTGCAGCGTATTTTTTTCCGTTCGTAAACTCGGCCGCCTCACGGTGGAACGAAAGAGAATAAACTGGTCTGTTTTTTCTGTCAAATTTTCATGGCGGCTGTTTGGTTTACACGTCGCACTCCGTTTTGATCGGGTCTCTTTACACAACGACCGGTTTGTTTGTTTTTATTTTAACTAGATTCTGTGTGCTCTAGCGCGTGAATTTATTTTAACTGTTAATGAAATACATACACAGTTTCGCAGTAAATTGCGCGTTCTTTATTTTATTTTAAAATGTAACGTTTGCTGTAAGGTTGTTTGAACGAACATAACACGAAACAATTGGGCCGATTTTCAATAATCTTTTAAGAGTTAATTATCTGTGATTCCTGAGACAATTATATTTTATGTCAATAAACCATGTTATTGAAAATCAATGCCAACCAATAAATGATATCTTTCCTTTTAAATTGTGTTGTGTGTTAAAGAGGGGCATTTCTTGTGATCATATCAAAGGTCATGAAACTACAAAATATTTTTAATTATAGAAATTTATTTTGAAAGAAAAAATGCGAAATTTTTATTTAATATATAAATCGTTCTGCATTTGTACTCTTCATTACATCATTAAGTATTGGTTTATTGTTCTGTATCTTGATATTATTAATTGAAATTCCTGTTACTATACAGGAAAATTTATTTTCCTGGTGAAATTAAATTTCATCCTTGCGCATTGAAACAAATACCGCAAGAATGTTAATATAACATCCATACCCAAAGCATACTTATAGTTTATAAACGGGTTAACTCACGCGTTGTATTTCGGGATAGCCCGACTAGTTTCGAACATCGACAAGTGAGAGAGTGTATTTCCGAAAGTTGTATGCGTAAAGCTGTTCAAAAATAAAATATTTCATAAAAGTAACAACTGAAGCCGTTTTAATACATACACATATATGTTATAATTATTAATCTATAATGTAAAACAACAAAATACAAAAACAGTACTGAAAAAAATGTCTTAATTGACCGTCCATTTGTGGACCAATCAACGGATCATTTAACACGATGCGTGCAAATTTGATCGCATTGAAGCCAATGGAGCGGCGAATCGTTGCATGTATGTAATCGGGACCCGGTGGCAATGAACTTCAAAATTGTGTACGCACATACATACCTACATACATGGGTACTTGTACTGGCGCGTATGCAGAACAATACGAGTACCTACGTACAAACGACGAGCATTGCAATGTGACGCCTTTCAATATACCCGTCGGTTTACGGTTTGCCAGTGTTTTTCAAACTGTGTATCGCGCTAGAGGAGGCACGACTCACTCGGGGGTTCGACGGGACAATATGTAGGTTTTAGGTACTACTAAAACATTAAGAAACATTTGTTTCGAACAAATTCTTGTTTATTAACATAGATCTCAAGAGAAGGGAAATCGATGATTAGAAACATGTAGTCTTTAAAAAGTCTGACATAATTATAGTAAGGGCCGATGGTTTTAACTTACCAAGGGATCGCATATTCAAAAAGATTGAAAAACACTGCGATAAACGATAACCCATCTCTCCCCGCCGCCCGATGCCACGCATAACAACAATGACCCGTGTAAGTTCGGCGATGATGTCAGACCTCCTTTAATGATGGCCGGATCGCTGGCGGCGGTTGCGGACGTAAACAACAACGCGCGTATATTATTTATTCGTTTTGCGCGCAAACCCTAAAATAATTACCCCTGCCATCAAACTTTAGGGGGAAATAATAACGACGCACGTCGAGTTCAATAACTCTTACTAAATTCTGCTGTGCATCAAGTCGAGCCCGTGGCCCATCGTATCCAGTTGAGTCGACCGTCGTTCGTTACTCACAATAATGTTACTTAAACAATTTTGTGGCCTTCGTAATGGTGAACAGGTTATTTTACAAATTGCCACGTATACACATTTGAAGTCATAATCGAACGCTCTCGACCCTTGAAATCACCGCAGCCATTTATTAAATTAATGCTCCGCCAAGAGCATTATTTGGTGAAGTGAATCCATCATAAAAATGATTGAGATTTCTCATGCGTCTTACTCCTCCTTTAGTT
The DNA here is from genome assembly GCA_018250275.1 of Udranomia eurus. Lineage (NCBI taxonomy): Eukaryota > Metazoa > Arthropoda > Insecta > Lepidoptera > Hesperiidae > Udranomia > Udranomia eurus. The sequence continues at coordinate 11,749 of DWNJ01001503.1, forward strand.
TTCATATATTTTTTCACGAAGTTTCGACATAACCGAATTCGTTCATCGAACCCACAGCGATTTGGGCAAAATGCCTAGTAGTATTTATTTAAAGAAAATCGAATATGGAAGTTTTAAAAATTATGTTGAAAAGAATCTTTCTACTGTTGCTAAGCTTAAGTGAAGAGATTTTCTTTAAATAAATAC
>DWNJ01001504.1:0-11932 GCA_018250275.1 Udranomia eurus
GCGGATTGTTGCGAAGTAGTAATAACCTAATTTAATAGCATGGATTTCCGCAAAGTAACGTCTGATACTATTAATTATATTTGTAGATCTTTCACCTTGTCATATGTACGCGTATATCGAACACGTTTAAATCCCTACTCCCTGTTCCAACGACACTTACAATCGAAGCTCATTCGAACTGTTAGCTCCGGGCCGCGTGATGTAGTGTGGAAGTATGCAAATAGCGTGAGGTTGCGTGGAAAACAGCGACCTCTTAATCGGTGCGCTCGTGTCAGAGATATATCGGGCTCGAATTTGTTGTAATCGCGTTCATAACGCGTGAGGCTTTCACGTAACCCGAGGAACATGAGTAATGGAAGCGATCCGTTACCACTAATTTGTTTGACACTCGGACAACCAATATTTTAAGATATGAGCGTGTTTATTAGCCGAGGTGCCTCTAGTTGTTTTAATACTGAGTCATGACGGAGCTAGCCGGATCTCGGTCGACTTTTAGAGGTTTATTATGTGGTATCGTAACTTATAATTTGGATGTTTTGTTGTGCAATAACCATATCGTAGTATAATATTACCTATTATGCAGCGTTAATCAATATTAATTTTTCGGATTTTCCGTTTTCACTACGGTTTCATTTGTATAAGTTTAAATGCATGCAATGTATAATAAATATAAGTTGTCTTCGTGTATTTCAGTTACTAATTATTTAAACCTATTAAAGTCGGTTGCTATTATGTACTCAATATTAATATTATATCTATGTAAGTGTGTATGTATAGACACACTCATGTGTGCAGAATAGGAAGTTAACATGATGTTAAAAATTCGTCACTTTTTCGATGAACTAATTGAATCAATGAATGAATATAAAAGACAACATTGAGTTCTTTAATGGGTACTTTTTTGTTATTAACCTATGAACTCCAACAATCGCTATAACTTCACCGTCCAACAGATGTAACAACCGGACAGCGTCTGTGATATACATATCAACAAACTATAAATTGATACGACTAGGGAGAGTTGTTTGTTGTATCTAACAGGTACCGAACGTCTTCCAATTAAAAAGTCGCCACATTATTTAACACCGACGGGTCCCAGCAGCAGACGGGGGCAGAGCTGGGTGACAAACGGCCGCGGCTCAGGGGCACAGCATCACATAATAAGGATTTATCGCGACAGTCGCGTAGCGTGCAACGCGATAATCGATTAATCGCAGTCGGTGCCCGGGCCCGCCCCCGCGCGCTGATTGTCTTGTTTTGAATACGCTGGACTGCTTAATCGGAATAATTGATATAGGTAGAAGAAGTAGTTGTGTTGGTCGAGATAGGATACACTGGATTTTTTTATTAAAAAAAACTACTAGCGTGTCAATACATACTGGTAATTAAGCCCTCCAGCTAAGCTCAAAGGCTTCTGTTAGGAGTGGGTTCACGTCAATAGTGCAATGGGGGGACTGAGGATCGAACCCACGACCACTCGATCGTAATCATACTATCCATTGGGCTATTGCCGCTTCGTTTAATTTTGGAGATTTTCAAGGAAACATTACTCAAACCACCAAGGGATCGAAATATATTGGAGAATACAGCATCGCAATTCCACACGGAAGGCCTACACGTACAGTCTTCTTCCTTCTTTATAATTCCTTCCTTCTTTTTAGTATTTGGGGTGCTTTGTTCAAGCTTTAAGGTGTGAAGAAACAGATCTAGGCCTCAGTAACAGTAACGCGTCTGTTATCGACCGCAGATTGAATTGTCTTCGTTGGAAATAAAGTCTAAATACCTCTAGTCCGAATATTATTGAAACAGTTGCCTGTCTCGATGTCTGATGAAAGAGCAATGCATAGTTACAACTCTTTCAAATACTTACTAGTGGCCTAAAACATGGCTTATTAATAAGGTTTTTCATTATCTGCGATTTGAACTCGTCATGTTATGGATTACCTACCTAAAATAATGTTGCCGTTCATCTATTGGCTACTTCTGTTACATAAGTAAGAAATAGTAGGTATCTAAGTAAGCAAGATAAGTTTTTTCTTGTAACTTTCCAATATAATCTATTTCGACTCAGTCAGTCTCTTCGGCGGTGTCTCGTCTTTATCAGCTACATGGATATCCTCTAAGTCGAAGGATAACTTAATTAAAGTATAGATATCGTTCCATGTACGGTTATTAATTTGAACGCGTTATCTATTTGTAAAGGTTTGTTCACACTTGGCTTGGTGGCTCGAGAGATGTATCTCTTTATTCATGTTAGTGTAGGACAGCCGCTCCGTCGGCTTTATGGTCCATAGTAAAATTCTAATACTATGATAATATGGTAACGAATACTTACGTAAAATTAACGCTTACATATACAGAATTAACGCGTCTGCTAAGTCTCGACTAGTTTTTTATTTGTTGTAATCTTTGAGATAGTAAAAAAAATATGCAGTCCACCTGCTGGTGAGTGGTCACTGCCGCCCGTGGACTGCCGCCGCCGCCATCGTCGTCCATGGCTATGGACATCTGTAATCAACCCAATATAGTATCGAAGTTATTTCTTAGATCAACAAATGCGTTGCTACCCCTGAGGACTAAATTGTATTATAACTCTACCGCTAAATAGTAAAATAAAACTATATTTCCTACATACCACTTTCTTTAAAATATCCTCCCAATAACACATTTAACCCTCCATTACAATCACACTTTCAACCTATTATCCGACAAATAAAAACTAATATTCGAATGTAAATCCACATACACAAATTTAATATTGACAAATCTAATTTTAAATATTCTAAAGAGCATCGTGATGAAACGGAAACCTTGATATTCATAAGACCACATTACGTTTTTGTACTGAAGTGATCACATTATCTGCAGAATGATTATTCGGCGCAACTCTAAAAAATATTTTGACAAACTTATCTCGACTGTATTAGGATTTAGTCATCCAATTTGCGCGTCATTAAAACGAGTTGCGTTCTAATGTGTTTTATTTGAGTAGCAACTATGCCCCGATTCTGTCTCCTCGATTTATTTGTCATGTGCTATAATTATTTCTTATTGGTCAATTTGCAATGAAAAGCAAAATATGGTAATAATAGATGGCTTTATCATATTTCCACGGCTCTAAAACTAATATAGCAAAGCTCTGAAGCCCGCGTACACTTTTGTCGCTAGTGCCTCTAACCAAATAACTAAGATATTAAAATGACGGTTGAGAATTTGAGAATGGGGACCACCTATTGTAAACCCGGCATTAATGTGAACCTTTCAGCAACATATACTATACTACCTGACCGGGTGCCCTTCGTACCGCCTCACAATCATCCTCGCGTCCCGTTCCCGTCCCCGCCCTTATATATCCTTGAATTCACAGAGATTCATTTGGATAAGGATGAATGCCCAGGTACAGATAATGTGGCCTAGTTTATGCCCGCGTAACTATTGCATATTTTAACATGAAAATGTAGTTATTGTAACATAACTATAATAAACATAATTTACATAATTTTGCTCTATTGTCATATGCTCATCTAAAAACATCTAAAAATTCACCTATATAGACGAGATTTTTTTAGTTCTTTATTCTAATGTGTAAACGGGGCGTGTTTGTGTGCGTATGTTATTGAGCGTGTGTGTCTGTGTGGGTGTGTGTGTGTGTGTGTACGTGTGTGTCATGTGTCAGTGGCAGTTCTATTAATTAGGATTAATATCCTCCGCCGTGCGAGCGCGTGGGAATGTCGCCGCCAAATATTCGCGAACGGATTTTTTGTTTCTGTTTATGGCATCTTGGTATCTCTAAATCTTCGCTAAGATGGAGGTTTGATATTAAGTCCTTCTTGGACCTGAATCCTTAGTTCTCAACCTAAACATAATTTACACAAGTTCTTAATGAGTTATTTCGAAAAATGTAAGGTTGTATAAAGCGTACAATACAGTACCGAATATGTTTCTGGTCTGCAAAGCTTAGCATTATATTAGCATAATTGTGTGTCGAGAACGCTTTTTATAAATCATCAGATTTAGATTGATCATCAGAGTTACATCGAGGGACGAATCGAGCTGACTTGGTTCTTATTGGCATTATTTCAAAATTTTTAAGGCAAATAATAGGAATTCATAGGAAGCATGAAAATATCCAATAGTTGCGTCACGCACTTTCTATCGAATTTGAAAATACAACTTAAATTTTTTGTAGCGATGAATAATTATTTTTTGTCCTTTTCACATACCACATGACCAACGTCTTATATAGTTCGTAATTTTGACTTCACTACTCATCCACTTACTTGGACAGATGATCTCGTGTTGGGTCTACAGTCAAAGGTCACGCTTGATACGTTACATATTCACACATGTGTATTTTCGTACCTGTTTTATTATAAGTTATGAACACTATTCATTTAGAGTCTGACAGGCTGGTTATCAAGATAATCTGTGATAAATGAACGTCGCCTCGTGCTGGGATACGTAATAGAACAAAACGCGTTGTCAAAATGTTTTCATACAACGTTTGCAAAATGATTAAGTTATTATACGCGTACGTAGTAAAACCAATCTTATAACCTAACATATAGTAACAAACACTTTTGCTTATGCAATTTTTCTTAATTTGCCTGCGGCGGCTCTACATACATTTTCTATTTTAAGTCCTTGATAAATTGTTTTAGATATATTTTCTAAGCGCTATAAGTTCTTTGATTAAGTTCAGAAATAACTCCTGTTTTATTAAGGTTTAGTCATAATTAACATTACTCTAATGATAATTAGAGCAGATAATGCCTCTTTCGGCAGCATTATTATAAAGCAGCACTTCACATAACGATTCCTGTTTCTCGTATAGGTACTTTTTAGTCTTTTTTTAAGTCTTAATATCTTTCAAATTTAAGACAAATGATGACACCAGATAATTGGATAATTAGTTTCAGAATTCCTTTTATAAATGTTAGTCACTTAATGCGAAGAAAACGTGATACTTGAAAAACATCATCTCAACATTAATGAGAATGTACGTTTACTGGTAAAGGTCTGGATTATCTTAGCGATCAAGCCGAAGTGGAAGGGAACAGACGTGTGTTTTCTACGCTATGATTGTGACGTCATGCTCGGGTGCTCTGAATAACGACCTCTCAATAAGTGCTGTGATAAGCACCGTTCCCACCCGCCGGGAATACCGTGACTGCGACCCATCGCCGCGGCATGCGAGATGGTTACAGCCACAGTCATTATAACCATTACCACTAACATGCTAATTGATGACATAACCGCCCGTGTCTGCGTGTTCGTGTGTCTGCCGGTTGAGATCCAATAACCATTCGTAATGTAATTATTGCTCGTTTGTTTGCTTACAATAAAATTGGCTGATTATAACGGCTTTGTGCTCCGGTCTGGATGGTATGTGCGTGAGATCGCTCATAAATTTCTGTGTAATCGTTTTTACCCCGTTATAAAAGTAATATGAATGTGCTGATTTCGTCAGTAAGTACGTAGTACTTAAAACGTATCCACCTACTCCAGGTAATATGCATTGGTACTTGTGTTTCGCCTAGATAATAAAACAATATAAATAACAAAACGAGAATTCTTTACGGCGGATTAAGAGGGCGAACGAGGTATTTATACCAATTACAAAATATAAATAAACTGCAATACATATGTTAATATTATGGGAAAATAATCTAACGTTAATCTTTTTTAATATGATCATTACGTGGCAAGTATTCAATTTGCCGTATATGGTGGCAATACGTGAGGTGCGGCATTGGTGCCACACATATAATTAACGTGTAAAGAATGTATAATGAATAAAACGTTAAATTGTAAGTCGCTCGATAGAAATACTTAATGAATTTAACTTCTAGATCTATAGAATTATTTCTTCAGTAGGTTATGTCGATTTAACTTGGGATCAAATTCTGTTAAGGAAAAGTTCGTCCCTGTACGAATCTGTTGAAATCTCTTTTATAAAAAGTTACTTAACGTATTTTGTTTGTGTAGAACTGCGCTGACAGAGTTTTGACCAAATTAGTTGCATAATGACAACCTTGTAAATAAATTAAAATATTATCGTATCAATTTCGCTCATAAAACACTTGTATCAGGAAACATTAGCTACAATACCGCATCAATTAATATATCCTGGGATGGGACTGACATTTGCCATACAGGTATTTACTTGATTAATTAGAATCAAGTCGACATTGCTACATTATGTTACTATCATATTAAAAATTATTTTGAGGAATTTCAAGGATTCTACGTATTAAGTTGAGATCACGGGAAATATCACACGCCATAGCGTCTGGATACATCAAGAAAATACCATTGGGAATGATCACGTCCCACGCGCTATTGCAACGGTCCAAACTTTCTAAAATCGTTTAGAGGCACAGTTGGGACTACAGTCAGATCAAAAAATACTACGTGTATTTTATCGTGATTCTAACTGAGATCCAATTAAAATTGTAATTGTACAGTATTCCCTGCCGCCCATGGACATCTGTAATCAACACAAGATAGGATCGAAAATCTCCCTTAGGTCGACTACAGATACGTTGCCACCCCTGAGAACTAAGTTGCAAAGCCTCGGCTAAGTATGTCTCCTTGGCCTCACTCTTCAAACCCGAACACGGCAGCAAGAATACTGCTATTATGAGGCAGAAATTGTTGTGACGGTGGTGCCTCCGGACTCGAACCCCAAAAGGTTAACCTTAACAAACTTTTCGTTGAAATTTCGTTGAAATTTGGTCGTGTATTTGAAACTGCGCAGGTCTGTTTTCGTAAGACAGTCCTAGATACAAGCCTGAATTTAGCTCTTGAAGATCGATATTGAGACCGCAATATACGTAATCTATAAATACATCATCCATTTGAATAAAGTAGTGTGCTGAGCCAAGCTTAAGAAAAGGCTCGTGTTAAAACAATTATGTTCAGAAATCACTCTATTAATAATCCCTGTTATAAACTCAGGCAGCTCAACATGTCTCTACATGACTCTACGTTATTAACCTCGAGCGACCGATACACGACGCCTTTCTAACTCTACCTTCCTTCGTTTGTTACATTCGATATAAATCAATTAGACATATTATGCTATTGAGAAAATGACGCGCTCGCCTTGTGTCTTGATGATCAAATCGTGCTCCCGAGATTATACACTTCTCACAAACATACCCTTAAACCGTCACGCTATTATGACCTCTGTTCCTATACTGTACGGATTAAAATAACGTGTAGCTATGAAAAATTACAGACAGTGTAACAAATGAATCCTGCTAAGCTACCATGGTGCATATACACAGGTAATAGAGACTGGACTTGCGTGATGTTAAGATTGGAAGTTGATCAGATCACTTACTTAGAGTTCTTCTACCAGACGTCCGAATACAGGATTACTCTTAGTAAATTATTATTTATTATCCTCCAGCTCTACACAAAGGGTATTTTTGAACGGGAAGGCCAGTGATGTGTAAGATCTAGAGTTATTAGTTAGGCATCATATATTTTTGTAATGATAGTAGCAGGTCTGCACCGGATATTATATAATTTCCTACTATTGTTATAAACATACCTATTTATAAAATATTTGCTTAATGTTATACTGACTTTGTTATGGATTAAATAAAGGATATTTGAAAACTTTTGGCTTCTCAATAATTACAATGTTTTCTCCTAGTTACAAACACAATATTAGATAAAATAGAACCACTGGTCTTTATTAAAGTTGTTTACCTGTTACCTGTACAGTACTGTACTGTACTGTAAAGTGTACTGTAAAGTTACCTGTACAAACTGAGATGGACTTCACCTAATAAACAGTGTCCTTACAAAGTTGCGACAGAGTTGTGACTGTCGTTCCATAGTTTACATTGGAGATGAATTTCAACAGCAATAGGCAAAGAATCAATTAATAACACAATCGTAGTATATTTTATCACGATATAACCTCCCTCACCTCCATAAATCAACATATTCGTTGAGCAGCCGTCACGCGGTAGAAAGTGAATTAGTCGAAGTGCGATCAGTCAGACTAACTGACTAACAATGAGCGACGAGCGCGCATAAAGGAACGCATTTTTCATCATATTCAATTATTTTTATCTGATCATGTGCTCGTAATTTATTGCTCATCAATTATTCAGTTTGAACTGCATTAACTAATCATGTAATAATAATAATCGTTGTAATAGGCTCGCCGATAAACCGTCTCTTTATTCAAGGTAGAATATTTCCTGGTTCGAACGCCGTCGCCACTTCTATTTCTGCCACATAACACCAGAAGGCAGGCTGCAGTGACCATTTGCCATCAGATATAAATTTTAATCGTAAATTTTATCCCAGGTGTTCATTAAGTTCAACGGAAAACCTTAAAAAATGTCATAAAAAAGCTTGAATAATTATTTATATTAGCACAGTTGTTCAGAAAAAGTAAGGCAAAAAAGGCGAACTGTGTATATTCATAGCAAATATCAATGTCACATAAAAAGGTCTAAATATTTTCGGTGTCCGCTCATGTATTATCTTGTTTAGTAATCCGACACCGATCGATTTCTCGCATCGTTTAAAATGTACACGTATTAATATCATTATTATCAATAATGAATCATGTCCTTAAAATTATATTAAATTATATTTTTAAAGTGTGAAAAAAGACATTAACACCGAGTTTCTACGATCTACGAGTTATTGGTTTCCTCAATAAGTGTAAAGCAAGGTAATCATAATTTAAATTGTAATCCGAAATTAGACTTGTTCGCCCACGCGGTTTTAGGAGAACGATACAATGATATTTGAGAAACAAACATAACGTTATGCTAATGCGATCTAATACAATTATGCGACTAGTGTGCGTTATGAAAGCGATTCGTATGCAAGAGATTCTGTGATATCGATGAATAAACTTTACTAAATGAATGAACGAATGACTCGGGGAAATTTTATGTTTAACTAGCGGACCCGGCGCACTTCGTACTGCCTTGTTCCCATTCCTATTACATTTTATACAAAATAGCGGACCCCCAGCGTACTTCATTCCGCCTATCAGTCAATGAATGTTTTTGCTGGCGTATAATTTTAAATCCATGATATCTTCTAAAGTATTTATTTGATTCATTATTATCGTGATTTTTAACGCAACTTGGGTTACATCGCCTATAGTAAAAACGAAAAATACCAACTCTGCGTGACAGTCCTGAAATAAAATAATGAGGTTTTCACCCCACCCCCAAATTAGTGGGCAGTCTGTAGCGAAAACTATGAAACTATATCCTGAGTAAAGTTGAATGACTGGAGTACACCATTTGTGACCGCTCGTCCAATGAAGGCTGCTTCAAATATCTCTATTCTATATGCGTGTCTGATGTAGAGATACGATGACAAGTTTAAGATTTTCCTTTCATTTATATATTTATCTTACTTATTAATATCATTTTGAATGATTAATTTTTTGTTAATAATTTATTTTTTAATGGTCCATCTCTCCTTGCCTGGGTGGTCCGACTCTCCCGCATAGTATAGGAGATGAACCGAGTGTACTTTTTAAATATTGCAATTATTTCTATTAAGATGTTCATCGCATATAAAGTACAATAATGTTGATTATGAATACTTAGTATAACACTAAAGTGTGTATTAGTTATTAATAAAAATATTTATTAGTAAAATTCGAGAAAATGTGGTCCATCTCTCCTGACCCTAACACAATTTTATTAAAATGAAATCATGCAATAGCAAATATATGTATCAACTCGGTTCTTGTACTAGTGTTAAATCAATAATGTATTTTACATATTCACTCATATATAATATATCGTACATATCTGACTTTTATTTTATTATTGAAGCACAAGTATTCATTGTGCCTAAAATATATTTTATATTATTCATACATTCAAACTAAATCACCTATAGATAAGTGCAACAGATGATCGTATCTAAATACGGCCGGCATTTCGAGGGTTCATTGTAAGGCTCCGATAGGATCGTCGGTTTTTACGCGACATGCCATTGTTGGGGGCTAATTAAAAACCTAATAAATTGAGGAATTCGGGACCAGTCGTTGCTCCTCCGGCGCGGGACACTACTCTTGTTTTTGTTCGGGCAATATCAATTGATGAATATACACATTCTGTTTCTTTTGGTCGTTGGATTTGGACTAAGGTTTGGTTATGGCTGATGGTTGTTAAGCTAATGGGCTATAACATTAATTTTTAACTCATTATCGCTTGTGTTGTTTTTAGTTTTTATCTTAAGTGTAGGACAAAAGATACAATTTGTACATTTTAGATGCTCGTTGAAGTCTTTTGTACGTGTTGTAAAAATATTACTTTTTGGGTTTCTGCCTTTTATAGCCAGCCAATGGATTTTATTTCATTTAACACAGAAAACCGACATGATCCTATATATACTTAATCGTAACAGCTGTTAGTATGCGTAAGGTTTTTAATGAAGCCGTCAATGACTTTAACGTTTGCCCATTAAGTACTGTAAATATCTATTACTCACTTTAAAGAATAACACCTAGTTTTTATGTGTACTTAACTATAAAGAGTAGCTTCTTATTGGACCCTTTTGCAATTATAACGTAGATGGAAATAAACGGAAACTCCAATTATGTTACCATTAGAGCCCCCCCGTCGTGTGACGTGTTTTGACAGTTGTCAGCGTGACAGTAACATGTCATTATGGATAGTGACTGTCTCAGCTGTCAGGGTGTACGCTGTGTCAAGTGAGGCCCGCACGCACCGCGTCTTATTACAAAATGAGTGAGATGTCAATAACATCGCAGTTGTTTTGACTTTATAGATAAAATTAAAACGTCCGTCTATCGAAACGAACCAATGTAATTGCCTTTTACTTTATAATTGCACCACACAGTACCCGCGTCTGCGCAGCGACTATCAGAGACTAATATAATTGATACATAAATTATAACCAACTCTAACTTAGATATTAATGAAACAGAAAGTATTCTAAAGAGTGCGCTTCAATCAGAAACATTGTTGATAACCTCCGACCAAAACGGCTGCGAAACATGAGTCAGTCCGTGAGAACAGAACTTTTTAGCATTTTGGCGAAGCAGTTGAGTGTTGGAACCGGAATGAGATACCGATCGCCAAATGCATATTGACCGAAGCCTTCGATACACATCGTCAGTTCAGACCTGACAATGTCGTTCAATTTTAAGTTTGAAAAGTGTTCTTTAAACCGGGATCCCTTTAAAAGTATGTCTGATTACATTGTTGCATTTTTTGCTATTACCTGAATGTCCAGATTGTTTTAGTCGAGATGTTTCTCGAAATGTTTTATACGGCACACGGCACGTATACATAATACTCATTGATCAAAATACATTGCTTAAAATACAAATGTAATTTTTTATTTAGTAAAGACTTATTTTTAATTGGTAGAAACGTATGAATAGTTCATTAAGTTTCTCCTTCTGATTAAAGTACGCCGAATTTATATATTTAAGTATATAGTATCTGTCAAACCTTACGAGTCGCATGCAATTTATCTGACAAGCTTATTGCGGTCACACAAAAATATATTTGGGCGTGTCTATGAGTTATATACAATTAGGTTCATCGGCTGACGTCATGGCGGTTACGGTCAGACGACAATCTGACTCACTCTTACGCTGTGTCAGGACTGTTGTCAAGACGATGACTGGAGTGTATTTTGAAGACAGTAGTTCAATTCGTAGTAAACGTGACTCAGTCTAATAAACATTCGTAAACGAATAAATAATTACTTAATTAAATCCATTACCATGCAAAAAAAAACATAGAGAACAGAATATGAGAACATAGAAAATGTAACTGAGTTTTCCTCATAGTTTTCAAAGTCTTCCAAGTGACCAATCAACAATCAGCCACTGGATTCAGTGTGATTCACGGTATTCTTTTATTCCCCGATTATTCATTAGTCCTCTATTGAATTA
>DWNJ01001505.1:0-11932 GCA_018250275.1 Udranomia eurus
AAATCAGAGAATGTACTAGCTGCGATTACGTATTACTCTATCCGACATTCGAGCGATGTCACCAGACAGATAAGTCCGTGTACAAACACGCTCATTAATTACATGTTTTACGCTTGTCGTATGATTGCTAGCGACATGCTGTTAGTAATCGCGCGCATGTACCTATAGTATAGTCTGTGGCAAGGAAATTGCGCGGTCGCGCGCGCCTTGCCCCACCGCGAAACCCGACTCCGTTCCTGGACCCGCAGCCTCAGATTATCGCTTTATTGAACGCCACCGTTTCACTTCGCGTACGAATCACGATGCATCACCGACTCGCGCAAAACGCGACACGCTTCTCGGCCCCGTTTCCTAGTATCTTCGTCTTCGTCGTCTTCGTCAGTCCCGATCGTGGTATGCCCACTTAGTCGTGTAATCTCGGATTTGACGTCGGACAATCGGACATGTGCGTAGATGTGTAAACAAGCCATGTGGTAATGTATTTTTGTTTCAGATATGAGCACCTTCTCTTCTCTGATTGATCCGCAACTTACATGTTGGCAAAGTCTACGGCGTAATTCAGATTTTGAGTTTTGTACGTTAACTACAATATTTTCACTAAATCAATCTCTACATTGTGTGATAATGAAGTATGGTCTCGAAACAACACTTACTACTATCACCGGAGGTCCGGGTTCGACCGCAGTCCTTGTTCCTTCTACCTATTAAAACAACGAGAAACAATCTCGCTTAAGCAATTGAAGTAATCATTCTGTTGGACCTAGATTTAGTGCAACTGTGTTATTAAAATTCTCCCAATCCGGACATCAGCAATCTTTCACCTGAGGAGGCCCGAGTTCAGAAATGGTGTACCGCGGATTGATGGCCACATATATTGGTGGATATTAAACATTTGGTGTAAAAATGGTAATAAAACTTGTCGCGAGTACAACCGGCTTAAAATGTAGAGCAGGCTGTAAATTCCTGTAAGGCTGTTTCCTTATAAGAGTTACCTGCCGAGCAAACATTTAAAACCGAAAAAGTTAAATTCGAAACGCAATATTTCGAGGCATCCACATAATTATTATTATACCGAATCTCGTGAGTGATGGAATTCTCTATGCTCATGTGATCACGTTACGTCGAGGCGCCCGATGCGCCGATGCGCCCAGTAGCTATGCCCCAGTCGGGAGTTTTTTGCCTCTTTTCTGACAGATCGAATTAAAATAAACGTTCCGATAAGGCGTCCTACAATATTATCATCGTGTATTTAGTTACGTGAGCGTGCGACGGGCAGTGAGAACTTAGTAGGTGGGACTCGACCATTCTGATCCGTTTTGTTTTTTACTACTCCCAATCTAAAGCTTTTGATTGTATTTTTTCTATCAACTATAGGTAGATATTATGTTATTTTTATCGAGTATCGTGATATCGTCCGGTATGGCCCTGGAATGCTTTATTTTGCATATCTTCACGCTATTGATGGATCTGAAGGGCCAACGTGAAAAACGTAATTTGCACCTCCGAGCATGTGATTGGATAGTGACCTAAATCATGTGTACTGGATTTACTGTTCTATATCAGAGTATTATAAACCGAATGTCCTCTAATCAACGCTAGGAAGCGTCGAAGGACAATGCCTTAATATTTGTGAATTACAACAAAAGGTGTTCGTAAAGAAACTATTAAGAACATACGTATTATAAGACAGAACGGAAATTTTTCGTTAATAAACACTAATGTAAACTATCTAAAAGAATAATTTTTAGATGTATTCATATACCTATAAGGAGTCTCTTCGCGTTTGTGAGAACGGGTATTAACTCTTATTGTACTGTCGAGGCATTATTAGTGTTTAACAAACTCCCTATTACACATCCTAATATACCTAATTAACTAAGCAAACGACAGGGTGCAACTGCAAGGACCGTATGGTAAAGACAAAACAAGTTCTATGATGCGTGAAAGCTACCGTTTTCAACCAGAAAGGTCTAACTTTTTTCTGGCAACCGTTACAAATTGCCAGATGGTATTTTTTTGCTTCGATACACTTGATATTTGTTAACACCGTGTGACACATTGTGTTAACGGCATCGAAGACATCGCTGAAAATGTTTAATACGAGTCATTGATTTCAGTTGTTTATGTAAATAAAAAAATATACAATTTAAACTTGAATTTTAGTCGCACCTTTAGATAGTACATAATTTGTACGTAAAAATCGTTGCAGTTACACTTAAAGTAAATTTTTGCTAAGCACATTTAAGCTCACTAAAATCTCTTTAACAAACAAGAGAGAAAAAATGTAATAGGGACAATGCTTCGCAAAACAAAAAGAATATTAGGTACTTAATTGATCACCTCGTCGATCGGTCTTAATTATCACAAGAGGCACAAAATAGCATTGAAAATACTAAAACAAGTCATTTTCATATTAATCGTACCGAATACTCGAGAGCAGAACGATATCCATGTTATCAAGTTACCTAGGCTACTGGGCATCTCGCTTAGACACGAAGAAATGATCTAAAGTGCTCACACAACGACATAAATAAAATTATAAGCTCACCGCATCAAGGTTTACTTTCAAATAAAATTCCAACTCCACTTAAAACAAAGCATGACCGCGTAATAATAGTCGCTTCGGTGATTTTATGGAAACGCGATACCATGCTGGCCTCTCACAAAAAGAATAAAGTAAGACCCGACCGAAATTGTTTTAATCGTCGGAAGCCGCACGGTACTCGGGATTATTTTGTAATTATAAAATTGTGATTGCGCAACGCGTCGCCAATAATTCATAACATTAACCGATCGAATGCTACAATTTCTTTCGTCAAATCGCTAATTAGTAAATGAACGATTTGCCAATTCTTTTAAAGTACTATCTAAATAATTACAAATAACACGCTAACATTGTCCAATGCCTATTTGCGAAGTTATCGTAAAAAGCCACTTCATTTGTGTCGATGGAATTAAATTGTTCCTTCTCGTCTATATGGAGACTGCGTCCCATGACGCAGTCGGCCAATCATGAAAGCTGTGACGAGATATGAAGAGACAGCATACGATTTGTTTGAGCTAACGCACAGGCGATCAGCTACCGATGGTTCGCTGGCCTACCTACCGCGGCTTTCGATCACAGAAAAAAACTCATAGCTCTGTTTTAAGCCACACGAATTCCTTCGAACCAAATACGTCTGTGTAATCGTACGTAACAATTTATTTAATTCGGCGTGAGTAAAAAAAGTTCGTCTCAATTTTAGTTCGTTCTTATCTTTATTGTTGTGGTCCTTTGTTTAAACGAAACCGTTTAAATGATTGTTGTAAGGCTTTATTTAGAAAGTCAAAAGGCAGAAATTCCTTGCGGTTCACATTTGTCAGCAGACTAAGATATATGATTGAAGTTATAGCAAAGTTCGCTAAATCCTATTGAAGGAACCGGTAAACTACTTTACTAATTTAAGTAACAGTAACTTGAATTATAACATGATAAAACTAAGAGAATTAATTGAAGAGCTTTAGAGTACATGCCCCAAATATTACTAATGAATAACGAGTATTAGTACCTACCGAGAACGAGAAAAAAAAAATTTAATTAAATATAAAATTTAATAAATCTGTAAACAAGAATTTACGTATCTAATTCACCCAACATCAAGCACCTCATAAATAAACCTCTTTAGTTCCATACACGGCATACATTAGTTTGTAATCATTTTGAATCATTCGCTATCAGATAAGGGCGCCAAAGATTGGTGTTTTAGGTTCCCATCGACCAAGTGCATTTGATCTGTCATGCGAGTTCAGAGATGACCGGGGTCATGCCGGCGCCTACCTGGGGTTTCCTTGAACCGATCGCCCGTCAAATGTAATGGCGCTTCACGAACCACTTATACTACTGGACCTTCAGAGGATTGTTTGAAGTAAATTGTTGTTATAATAACGCGTTTTTTATTGATCTTTACTACGTAAATCTTTATAGTATCTATCTAATACTAACTATTATCTAACTTTATGTTATGTAAGCTTACGCGTTTAATAAAAATAATCAAAATCTAAGTATCGGGTGCTAAAATACCAGTATATTAGTCCTCAGGGGTGGCAACGCGTTTGTGGTCGACCTAAGAAAGAACTTCGATCCTCACTTGGTTTGATTACAAGTGCCCATGAGCGGCAGTAGTTATTTATCATCAGGTGGACTGCATGCTCCGTAAACGTGTCTTATATATTGTGGTTCGACACCACAGCCCCTTTTTCAACTGTTTAAGCATACCCGCGAATTGGGTTCTGATGGAACTGTTTAAGGTACCTTGTTCGACTTCGGAAGAACTGCCGTCTCTAACTAAACTCCTACTTCTGCGTTATAACAGGCTTCAGACTATAGTGTTCTGGTTTTGGCAAGGGAGACATTAAACGAAGCTTCCTCAGTAGCGACACGCGATTTTGCGACAGTTGAGGCAGGGCTTTAAAAATGCTTGGTATAACTAGTAGGTAGAGCTAACAGTTGGTTGAGGACATTGAAAAAATCTTCTAAAACTACTTACAACTGGGGAATGTTTCAACCGAAAAAAACAATGACAATTTGACACATTTATACAGGTATAATGTGAGTCAGTGGACTTACGATTCTCGAGGTACTAGGTACTCTCTAGACTTTGGAATCTGTGTAAGAAGTAAGAACGTACGTCTGAAAACACCTGGTCATTCTTTTCAACGCAGAAATATACACCCACAAAAAGCAGTCGAATGTCATGCTCACCCTTTTCATCGACAGATATGGGTATCTCATAAATCAATCACTGTCGCCATTAAAAGGATGTGCCGATATCTTTTCGCTGCGAGTGGAAAGTTGGGAAACTATAATGTCACATATCAAGAAACGTTATACGTTTATAAATATCAATACGAATACTTATGTTTCTTTTTGTAATTTTGAGGCATCAAACGAGATGCAGTCCACCTGATAAGTAGTCAGCCATGTAAGTAGTGACCCATGGACACCCGTAATCAACCCAAGACAGGATCGAAGTTTTTGCCTATGTCGACCACAAATGTTTTTTTTTAATTTTATAGTATATTGTATGCACCAGCTGTTCGATCGCGTATTAGTTGATGTTTAAAAACTTAATAAGAGTTCTATTTTCGGTTTTTTCTGTGAACGTTAAATGAAGGTACGGCGGTATCTAGTCGGCAGGATTTAATCTTAGACTAGACTCGTACGTGTCTGGAATTCTGAATTCTCTGTCTGTGATCTTTGTATTGGCCAACTTCAATTTCTAGATTCAAGGATTTGTCGGATTCGAAACCGGTTTCCGTAGTTTCATTAATGAAATATTACTTTTATAGCATCGAGGTAGCTATTGAGCGTGTGGTGTGTTATGTTGTCACTGCTGCCTATGGACATCTCACATCTGTTTATTATACGAAGACAGGATCGATAAAAGCGTTACTATGCCTGAAGACTAAGGTGGAACGCCTCGGTTAAATGTGTCTCTATTGCCACACCCTTCGAACCAGAACATAGCAGCATATAACAGATGTTATAAGGCAAAAAATGGGTGATTACTTCCGGTATGAGGACAGGGATTAATATCGTAGTTATTTGTTGTAATTATAATAATGAAAATATAGTTATTGAAGGATTTTGAGCAAAATTAAACAAGACTGTGGCTAGTCGCCGCCGGCGGAGGGGCGTCACTCTAAACAAGTTCTAACAGCATTTGCCGCAGACATTGGGTGCAGATGCGGCCTCTTCTCTAATGTACACATTGTTTCTTCAACCCTCCATAATTTTAAACTGGAGAGGGACAGCTATAAATACGAGTATTATCCTTTCTCATCACAAGTGGAGGAACCTTTTACGGTTCGACTCCGGTGGCACCACCGCTACACCTATTTCTGCCCTATATCAGCAGTGTTATTGTTGCTGCTGTGTTCTGCTTTGAAGGGTGTGGTCTGTCTCCCTAGACATACTTAACTGAGGCGTAATGTAATGTAAAGTAATGTAAAGGTATATGATAGTATAGATATCTAAACGGCATACTCAGAATACTTGTAGCGCTGCTAACGTTTGACAAACGGAGCCAGTTCAGGTTACAACCTCACATGCACGGAGCTTTCTGGTCAACAAAGCTAGCACACACAGATGTTTGCGAACACTTGTAAACACAGTACCGTTCCCATGGCGTTGCTTCCGGGAATATCTTAACAGCAACGTTGACAGCCTTTTGAATGTTTAGCCAATGTGTACTGTCAAGGTAGGCTGAGAAGAATTTTATTGTGGGTGTAGCGTATTGCTTTTAATGCTTTTAGCTCTCGGAGATCAAGTAGTTACTACCTTAGGGAGATAGATAAACAGACTGATGGAATGGTAGATTTGTTTCGTGTTTTTATAGTAAGTTGATCGAGCGATTGTAGATCGTTGAACACTATTTGATCGATCGGTTTATCGTGAAAATAGTATTGAAATCTCTCAAACATATCTATTTTTGAAAACCAAACGTGGAAGTTACGTACATTATTTAAATTCGATTACATCGAATAATGAATATCTGACTATCGGGCGATATAAAATCGATATTCCGCGGGCGCCCAACTTCTGTCGGCGGATAGTTGGCAACTGAAACGAATTGAACTCTCTACATTAGAAAGAAAATTTATAGAGTCTGGTCGGTCAGTGTCACTAGTAGGTCAGGTCCGAGATCGGATCGGTCGATACTCCATATAATCCGATAACGTACGGTTGGAACCGGGCCAAGTATTAACGGTTCCGTACACACAGTAGTTTATACTGTATGCTACTGAATTTGGAGTTTTGCGTTACAGGTTCTCATGCGATACAGGTAGCAGGGAATGTTATTTACCAACTTGAGTTTTGTTAGTTATACGCTTCGTTAAGTTAAGTTTATGTTGTTCCGTTATTGTAGAAGACTTATTTATTATGTTCCAGGTATCTGGTTAAATATTATTCTTTGGATCTTGCAAGGTACAATTCGTCAGAATAGTGACGTATTTTTAAGATACAGTTACAATTCCTTTACGTACTAAATAACAGAAATGCTTAAGATTGATCATAGAGCCCGTTACAGATAAGTTGCAGACTCAGTTCTAACCGCAACGGCTCGTATTCATAAGCGCTAAACCAAATCCCAACTTCGCATCTAACTTACGTTTCGAACCTAAACAGAATAGCCAACATGTTCAACATCAACAAGTATTAACATGTCTGACAAGTCTCAACTATTATGAAGCTTAGATTTCGCTATAAACTTGTGCCGTCGAAGTTGCAGTTACGTTATACGACAACGCAACAACCTATCAAATTTCAACCTAACCGCGTTAGGCGGGATTCACATGACGATGGAGTTTTTTTCCGCCGACTTTTTTCTTCCGGTCTACCGTAGCCTGAGAACCTGAAGGCGTCGAAAGCCGATGACGAATGACTAAAGAAAATGTACATGACTCAATCGTATGGTTCATTAAGTGTATTTGTATGCCTTGCCTCAATAAAAACCGTTGATTTTTGATTCTTGATGCTGCGTGTTTGTTGTGTGTTTGAGACAGAAAATAATATATTACAAATATATGCGTCACTGCAAAACGAATACCGTTAATGTTCGATTAGTTTAATAGCTATAACTCCGAGTGTTTGATAATCGTGTTAAGCCATTTATTCAGTACCGTCGTGTGAAATGCCATAGACAAAGTATGCAAAGTACAAATCTTGTCGAATAAACAGTGGCTTATTCGACAAGATTTGTACTACATATATAACATGCAAAATGCCGTGTGAATCTAGGCTAAGTCGTGGGAAGTACACAGTATGCTTCAGTTAAGTGAATTGAACCGCTATAACTAAATTAGCACTGCGTTTGACGTAAACCTGACGGGTCAATTATACGCCGCGCCGAGAAAGCTGTTGCAAAGAATCCATTTACTGGATATTGATAGCGTGGTTGGTGACAACGCCATCTAGTGTACAGCTCCAGTTTTATAGGTGAGCCTTTTACGGTTCGACTCCGGAGACACCACCGCTACACACTTTTCTGCATTTTGACAGCTGTGCTGGGCTGTGTTTGAAGGGTGTGGTTAGGGTCATACTTAACCGAGGCGTTCTAACTTAGTCCTCAGGGGTAGCGACGCATTTCAAAAATTAATAATAGTAGTTAAACAATTAGTTGATAAATATTCTAGCTTCTGTAATACTTTTGAATTTTTTCTTAAATTCTTATAGCAATAGTTATAATATAGTTATTTGACAAAAACGGTTTAACAACAAACGGTGTAACAAAACTAATATCACCCAGCAGGGTTATATTCTTAAAGGGTATCATGAAATACAAGCTTAGGGCCTGAATCTAAACCTAGAGCACAACAAACAGTTTGCTGCACAAACAAGCTATGACTGACACGAATTGTGTAAAATAGTCATCTAATCTTAGATTCTGCATATTACACCTTAGTCGGCTTGTTCTAAATCAGTGAAATGTTATACCGTGGGAAACCGGCTCAAATTGATTTAATACACTGTAATAGTTCGACATAAATCTGCGATTAAACATGTAAAAGCTTATGTGAACAAGTTAGTTTCCTGTGTTAGAGTTTGTGGAGTAAGCTATGAACTAACTGGGACGCCGATAAATTCCGTACTGCTGATAATTAAAGTGGTTTAAACTTTATGTACCTGCGCCATGGTTTAGATAAACTTGCGTGTCAAATTCGATGTAAACCTTGAGTCGAGCTTAAGTTAACATCGAACTTGTTCCTACCTTACCTTCCAAGTTGAGATCTTTCAGTTTAAAAATGCTCGCCCCTCCAAAGTCTAGCCACACATGCAACTTTTTATACTTGTGATAGTCTAGGTTAAATTAAAAAATATATATTTTATTGTATACTCTGAATAACCTGTAAGATATTCGAAAGGAATATTGTGTAAGTTATATTTGAAAAATTGTAGATACGTATTACTTAAATTTTACGTTTCATGCATTTACACGGACATATATAGTGTATATGCACTTTTGAGTCAAAGCCCTTCGGCAATTTTTTTCGCTTTAGGTGCTTATCTTTTTATCGTTAGGCACAAAAGCCAGCGGTTGCCAACTTTCGGGCCATTAGCCGCCGTGAATGGGCCGCTTCGTGTTATACAACAAAAACATAATTAGTATTCATGAACCTCTAATTTTTGCTCAACATGCCATATCAAAACGATTACTCAGAAATTATGATTTCGAATACTCCAGTGTTTATACACCCAAATTTCTTGCTCTGTTTTAAGGTTAGCCGTATTTTTTTAACAATTCGAAATGGTTTTCTATAAATATAATTTATTGGAGCTAGATTGAGTATCTCATGTTTCTTTAAACGTCGTTACATCGATGCAAGAACAAAATCTAGTAATTTGCCATTCTCATTGGTCTTTGTACTTATACATAGTATACAATTAGTAAAAAATCATAGTAAAAGCACTTTCCAAATATTTTGAAGTACCAAAATACCCTAATAACTTCACCGAGGATTATAACGAACGTTTTAAAAACAAAACGAGCCAAATCCAGCCAGCTATTCTTGATTTCGCGGTTAGCAACGAATAACAGTTATTCCCATTTATATAGATATCTAAAGCCTTATACGTTGGCTTATGGTAGGCTGTGGTCGCGGCGGAAATAGATTTATTGTTAGTTGGGCGGGACGGGGGCAGGGCGGGCGGATTGAGCGCCCCTGACATTAGGCTCAGGTGACGCTCAGTACTTGTTAACGTTGATGTTTTCGTCAGCCTGTTAATAAAAGCTATTTCACTTGCGTTAAACAAGCTATTTTGCTGCGGTAATGTATCGTAATTTTACCGGTAAAGGGAAACCGATTTATTTATCAAGAGTTTAGACACCGATCGACGTTTGTCCCGCTCCTTGGCATTTTCTGAAATAATAGACTTAAGTTCACTCTCTAGAGGTGCGAGTTAGACGTTTTTTTGCGTCAGGAAAACACGGGGCGCGTACCTTCCGCCGGGGGACGTCGGCGACTCAGACTAGACTAGACTAGGTTAGACCAGACTTTATTCCTTTAAGAACACTAATTCGGTAGGTGATCCGTTACGTACATCTCGTCGATTACTTCTTAATTTGCACATTATTTCTCAAGATCCAAGGTGAGACATTACTTAATCTACCTCTTACTTAAATTCAGAAATACGGAAAATGGGGTAGATGGGGCGCTTGGGTTCTACGGTTCTATATTTTTAATCTTAATCGGGTAACTAGTCAGTTAAGGTAACCAAGATACTAAATGATAAGTTAAGATACGGTAAAGCTAAAAATAATAATTAATTAAAAAATAAACGGGTTTGTTAATGTTAGCAATTTAAAAATACAATAATTACAACAAGAATCAGAAATATGTCTTTTTTGTAACTGGGAGATAGTAAACGAGCCTGCACTCCACCTGATGGTAAATGGTCACTGCCGCCCATGGACATCTGTGACTAACCCAAGATAGGATCAAAGTTCTTTCTTAAGCCGAGGAAAAATGAGTTGCTACCCTTGTGGACTAAGTTGTAATGCCTCGATTAAGTATGTCTCCCAGAACACACGCGGCAAATCAGAACGCAGCAGTAAGAACACTACTGTTATAAGTCGAACCGTAAAATGTTCTACCACCTTTAAATTAAAAATGGCACAATGTACGTTTTCTCTCTATACTTGTATTTTTCTTATCAATACTACTACTACACTTGTATTTATATACTATACTTGTATTTCTGGGTAAAATCACTGTGGCCGTGCCTTAGTCCCCGCATATGCAATCAAGTAACTGGATAATGCAAATTAGTTTGCATAATTTCGGTAACACGTCTCTATTATTATGAATATTATTTCGATTTATTATTTGTTTGATTTAGTATATGAATTTTCCACGACTAATTACGCGAACTTATACAGTAAAATTTTGCGCTAACAGACATTGGGGGAGCGTGGCGGTGTATGTACTTTCCTTGTAGTGGGACCCGTGCTCAGCAGTGACCCATAAAAAGGTTCGTGGCCACTCAAAATGTTATAATGACTAATAAAAAAACTTTTCATAAAAGCGCAAAATATTCTAAATTTCTTCTTCTATAAATGGTATGGTACCTATGAGTAGAGCCGACAAAAAAAGTTTATACTTTTTTAAAAGCAAGATTTTATAACACATCTCTCAGAATCGTCGTACAAAATTTTCCAAATTCCCTTTTTCTTCCAAATGTTCCTTCCCTAAGGAGTACCAAACTAAGGAACCGTTTCCCAAAGTTTTAATTCAAACTGCGATGACACTCCCTCCTATCGCGGGGATGTTTCCATAACGATAAAACTTTGCACACGCGGACCACTCGCGAACTTATTAGTTTAAATAGGCCATTAAATATTCTTGGGGCGAATTTATCGCCGCTGTGCTTGTATGGCGCCTCAGATGAAGTCTGACAAAACGGTTTCGTGAAGTTTCGTTACTAGGAGAATACTTATAACTTTGAAGAAAGTTAATATATATTTTTAAGGTGGTAGAACCTTTTACGGTTCGACATCGGAGACACCACCGCCATACCTATTTCTGCCCTACAACAGTGTTCTTGCTGCTGTGTTCTGGTTTGAAGGGTGTGGTCGGGGGGAAATACTTAACCGAGGCGTTCCATCTTAGTCTTCGGGTATAGCAACGCATTTGTGGTCGACCTAAGAAAGAACTTCGATCCTATCTTGGGTTGATTACAGGTGTCCATGGGAGGCAGTGACCTATTCTATCTAATCGTATTTAGGTAATAGATATAATTCAAATATACCTACTTGCCAGGTTTTCAAGGGCTGAACTGTCGGGAAACGAAGGTAGTAAAGATCTTTATGGATTTTATCCACAGTAAAATTACTAAATATTATTCAAGTAATAAGTTAAGACAACATATATTCTCAGGTGGTACGAAGTGCGC
>DWNJ01001506.1:0-11927 GCA_018250275.1 Udranomia eurus
TTTGATAATTTTCGAGTCTACTAAGACTGATTAGGCCCTATTGAGCCAACGACAGTCTAATTAACAAAAGCTAAAAAACTATTTCAGTTTTTACCAATGAAAAATTTGGAGGCAAAAGGTTTTTCTAACATATTTAGACGGAATAGGAAACATAATTTGAGCACACTAATCGTTTCTCACAGTTCCGTCTTAAATCTCCCGCCTTATGGTTCCATAGATTTATTATTACAACACAAGGCACTGAGATACCGAGTTAAATAGCCGTCGGGTTCGTTCGGTCTGATTGAAAACAATCACACTGATTTATTGCACCGCTCACTAACTTTAATTAAATTTATACAAACAACAAATTGGTCTGTCCGTCCATATTTGCTGTACATTTGTTCCGCTGGATATTGCATCGTTCTTATAGGTAGGTGTATTGGCTAATTAATTTTAATTCTACCTCGCCCGCTTGCGAGTGTCTACAAAATTTGAAGCAACAAAAATTTATAATGATTCAATTTCTATAAAATATTTTATTGAAATTATTAAGCTCCATCCCAATTAACCGGTTAACCATTTTTGAATAATTAATAGTCGATTTACCGAAATAAATCGTAGCCTTCCCTTTTTACGTCGGTAGTATTAAATAAAAATCTCCCTACCCTTAAGTACCCGTAGAGCTTCAATACGATTTTATCAATTTTTTGAACCTAGAAATATCTGAATGGTATTTTCGTGTGTAAATACGATTATAAGGTCTTTGAGGTGCGGGCAATCAATTAAGGAAAATATCGTGAACTAATTTACATATCAACGTGTTCTAGAGAATGTCTTAAGCCGAACTAAATATTACAATCAGTAATATTGGCCTGCGTGGTTGATTGTAGCCCCTCCTTTATCCAGTATATTTGGATATTCTTCATAGAAATTGTAAATACTTAATTGTTTTTTAATCTTTAGTTCTTTGTTTGTTTTTAAATACCCAGACTAGTTAACAGACACAACAGTAATATGTACTTCTGTGTGGGTTAATCTCTAAAGGGGCTGAATAGGTTCGAAAAATCTCGTTCAGAGGTACAAAAAGTTACGGACGCTGAAAGATACTATTTTTTAACTTTTTACGCCATTAGGTCATAGAGCATAGAGTACACACTCGCTCTTATATAAATAGGCTTATACAATAGTATAATTTTAGTTAAAAGTCTCACTTCTAATCACATATAAACCTTTCACAGTAGTCACGGTTGTCACAAAAATAAAAATATGTACTGTTTATAGTCCAGGGACTATATTCTTAACACGCAACTAGGTCGAGAGCCCGCAACGAGACCGCTCTAGTTGACTACGTGTCATTAGTTACAGGAAACACAGTTTTAATTACATAGGTCAAAATCTAAAAAGATATGAATGGGAAGATGCGTTTACTTGCATTTATTTAAGAGTATAAATCTACCGTATACATTTTATTCATTAATTTTGTTTGTTTGTCGGACCAGCGCGTTTATTTCATTACGAATACAACCACTACTACTACTATCACCCGTACTTGAAGTGTGGTAATATTAAAAATAGCATTTTGACATTATCTACCTAAGGGAGAAACAGAGACAAAGTTTATTCAACTTAGATACCATAAAACCTAATGTGACATGTAAAAGTCTAAATTCGTTAATTTAGATTAAAAAAAAAACAAAAATAAAAATCTAAATAAGTAAAACGGCAGATACTTTTTTTAATTCACCGTTAAGAGATAGATTTTTTAATATATTAATCAATATACTTAGGGTTAAATACATTTATAGTTTAAGAAACTAAAAACACGCTTTACAATCTCGTCATTAGACCAGCTCAATCGTACCATAATAACCATATGTCCACATCATCAGTAGAAATGGATAGAATATGTGAAGACGAATGTAATGAGCCCAAAATCAATATGTTTACTCGTAGGCAGGTTCCATCAGCCACCTTCCAATACCACCATCAGACCAAGTCGATGGTACCATAATATTGTATTGTCATGTTATCTACATATAATTGCCAAGTTTTATGATAATACAACAATTAGAAGTGCGTGTAATTCAGATTCTTGGATTTTATTACATAGTTACAGGTCGACCTAATAAAAGAGTTAAAATAACGTTAAGCTTCTTTCATTGAGTAAAAACTACGAGAGTGACCTCTCTTGAGTAGAGCTCGATTTCTCTCGAGCTTGCGAGGCAGTGGAGTGAAGGTTCTTGACTTCAGCTTGAATGCAGGACCGTTAAGAAAGTTTCCAACTGAAACCACGCGTCGAGCGCCACCTTACGCGCAATTACACCACCCTTGTCTACACGGAACAGGAATTCTTTCTTTCTTTATCTTTTTCTCAAGTCTCAGATAGCACTTTTAAGGTTTATTTCTGTGACAAGAACGGAAGACATGTGCCGAGTTAGTTTTTTTGTTAGTCCGCTTTTTTATGTTTAGGGGAATATTTAAAAAAAATCGTTTTTTTTTAATAAACAGTCTTAATGAAACGATTTTAAAACCAAAAGGGCTGTAAAATCTCTTCTAACGTGCAGAGGACTACGTTCTACGTTAAAAAAATAATTAAAAAGGAATGGCCATTTTAATTCCAGGACAAAACAAACTAGCCTGACAGACTGAGACTGACTATCAATGTAATGTAATAAATAAATAAAATAAATACACCACACCTTAAATTAAATTGTTTCGCTTCCACCACGTCACGATGCTTTTAACCCTATAAATGAGCAAGCACTTTTTGCAACAGAAAAACGGCTTCTGACCACTTTTGTTGCGAGCATAATGAAATTCTCACAAAAGGATTTAAATATAAAAAGGTAACTCTTTGTGGCACCGAGGAATTATATTTTTAACATTTTAAATCTGGGGCAAGATACGCGAACGTAAAACTATTGAAGGTTATAGTTCTTTATAACCTTATTGAGTTGTTGCGTACCATTTTAAAACGTATGCCGCCGGCATACGGCGTATTATAATTCAGTTATTGGAAAAGGTTACACGAAAACCTTCGATGCGCGGTTGACGAGGTTCAATTTCATAATTTTAACTACTTATATCATAAGGTTAGAATATTCGTTACTTTAAACACAGTGAAAATTAATAGGTTAGCGTTGCTACCAAGTAAGTAATGGTGTTATATTAGTTCTTGGAATGACGTGGCATCAGAGTTACGTAAGATCTGTCGCCAGCGAGAGTCAAGACGAAAAAAAAACGTCAAAATTACTCGAAATTGGTGGACATACGCTCACGTACGCGCTGCCGGCTGTAAAGTAAGAATTTTATCTTTGTGGCATCGAATAAAAGTCGCACGAAATACGCCCACAGCTGTGTAGTTGTTATCGTCATCAGAACACATCGCCCGTAACAATATCTGCCGTGACGAACTCGAGGATCGAGATAGCCAGCCTCTGATAACGCAGTGCCTACTCACTTTTGTACTTATTCGCACGTTATTACACAAAACATTAGTTAGAAATTATAAAAAAAGAATGGGCAAATGCGGGCCTGCAACTAAAAAAAGTGTCAATTTGGACATGTCACAAAGACAGTTCAGTGAGCTGCCATCTGTGAATTAATTGAGGTGCTGAGTTCGGAATTCGAATTGCGAAATGGCGAGAGTGCTTGAAACATTGAACGCGTACGTACTGGATACCTCCAAGTGTTGTTGGAGTGTTGATAGGCTCAAGCACTTCTGTTTGTGTCGCAGGTTCGAAGAAAATGAGGTAGGTAGACGCAACAGTCAACACACCAGCTCAACACCACTACTTACTTTCTAACCCAAGTTATTTTTGGGAAAGTAACCGTATAAGAAAATCAGTCCACTTAATTGCAGCTACCAAGAGACATATTAAACTTGGAAGTATTTTTATCCTTTTATGAATTAAAAATAACCCGAAAGTTATAAATAATACAACTTAAGTTACCCACAACCTTCACACCATAACTAAGCGCGATGGATTCTTCATATGGTGAGATAGGTGTGGCTGTATGCCGGCCGCAGCGTACCACTAACAACTGCTCTTTCACTTTATACCGTTGATATAGAATTTTACGATACACTCTGCTAAGATGAAAGATAAAATGTCCTTACACGCGCGCCCGCCGAATTCTGGCACAGGTGGGTGAGAGTCTAATTCTTAAACTATGGTATTACTACTTGATTAATCGTTAAATCGTATTCAAACAGATGGTATCGCTTATGTATGCGTTATGCGTACGTAACTTTCATCCCTCCCACAACTGTACAAATCAGTAAAAAAGATATCATCATACACACCATCACCTTCTAAGTCCTAAAGATTTACAGATACTCTAAGAACTCTACTAAGCACTTTAAGAACTTTATAGCTCCAAGGTTTTTGTGTTAGTGTGGAATAATTCGTAGGAGTAGCAACGTATCTGTATTCGATCTCAGATAAATCTGTAAAAATATCCTTACTAAATAATGCTATCAATAAACTGGTTGGACCACTATAATATCTAAGTTATTTTCCGCTATTTCATGAATTACGAGTAAATATAAACGAAAGCCAACATTCGTGATTTTGTTGTGAGATTGTGTTCCGGTAATGAATAGTTGGAAATACATAGAAATAACTAAGAATGTCGAACAATCAAGATGAAAACGATGTTAAGTATCGTTTGCTATTCTTGGTAAAAAATTAGGTAATAACAATATCATTTCATCTTACCGTCATCATATCTAGGCCACCTTCACTATTGTAGAGTTGCCAGGCTTCAGGAAAAAGCTGGACACAGTCTGGGTTTTGGTCGCGTGTCCGGCAAAATTAGGCGACGTCCGGCTTTTGTTAGGTTTTTCAAATTTGATCATTCTTTACATTATGTTGTCACCTTATATCGCAAACTAAGACTGTCCTCCTTTTTGATTTATTAGAATTAAAGAAAAATCTATAATAAACAATTTGTTAAAAAAAAGTAGAAGCGTTCTACTTTTTGTCAATAAACGTTTTTCAACTTAAAAATTGAAAGCATTTTTACCCAAGTGTCCACATGTCAGTGGATACAGATCGGTTTGTCCGGTTTTCCGTCGTAAGACCTGGGAACCCTAACTTTTGCAGTGTTTTGTTTGCCTTCTGTTGTGTGAAATTGTGATTTAATCGGTCTCGTAATACAATATCGATGTACGATCCATCTTTGTTGTTTACAGCATTGTAATAAGATTCATTCTTGTGTACTTTGTTGAGTTTTCCTTACAAGAAGCAAAGATTCTGCGTTTTAGTTTTGTGTTTAGAACGCGACATCAGATTCGTTGTTTATAAAATATGTATATGTATAAGTGTATTAAAATAAATAGAATTATACAAAGAACACGTACTTATCGGAAAAGAGTAGTTTTATTAGTAATTAATGTCTTTTCCAAATTGTTTGTTCTATATCTATATACATTTTACCCACAATACAAAATCTCTATCATTTTCAACAGTTTATTCATTTATATATGTATGAAAATACATTTATTTATATTTTTCACTGTACTCCGAACCAAATCCATCGTCACCATCAATCGTTATGCGAATGTGTTCTTCAGTTAGTCAGTCCACCGTTCGGTAGGAGGGCAACTTGTTGGTCCCATTTAACTCGAGTTCAACTTAACTCGAACTTACAGTTACGCTAAAAGAAATAATCGCAATCCAGTAGTATAACTAATGGAAACGTAATAAGTAGAATAATGGGTAGTAAAATCCGCGATAGTATTATGAAACTGCGTATGTACACGTGATACGTATAATGTGTTGTGCCATAGAAGAGAGAAGTAAATATGAGTAGAATGGCGAGCTAGGCGGCACAGACATGCCATATTCCCAAGAAGCATAAATGTCCAAATGATGATCGAATCCCTGGCGGGTGAAATCGCAATTAACACGTCTACCAAATAACATTTAAAACTATCAACAACTAGCCGACCGGGTGCATTTCGTACCGCCTCGTTTCCCGGTCACGGTGTCTATCCCCGTCCACGTCCCCGTCGTAGAAAAACCGTCCTCGTCCCTATAACTGTAATAATAACTAAAAGACATGTGGTGTTCCGGTAATTTCTGCAGCGATATAAGGATTTTTTTCACTCGTTTCAAAAGAAGTTTTCAAATCACTCCAGCAGTTACGGAGCCTATTTAATGCAAACAAACGAATCTTTCCTCGTTATAATATTACTGTAGATGTGCCTTCCTGCAACTATAATTAGTAGCGCAGTATTAACATTGTCTAGACGTGACGGTTACAATGACTTAAAACAGACGAGGCAGGAGGACACTGGTAGCAACGGTCACGATACAAAATATTAGTTATTGCCACTGGCAACTATTCTGTTATTCCTATATCTACGGTGTATACATTCTTATAAAACGTGTTTGTTATGAAATAGAACGAAACGTGTATTTTTAGCGGGTGCTAGAACGTAAATGGTCCGTAATTTGATCGTACAACAGTACAGACGTCCATTTCAATTTATAGAATTAGGAATTCATTTAATATTCACTCAAAAATTTAATTTCTTGATGTTTGTCTTACTCAATCCTCAGGGGTAGTAAAGCATTTCAAGTCGATCTCATATAGAATGTAAGTCCTATCTGGGGCTGTTTCTGTAATCTCTGTAGGTGTAGCCATGAGGCTGGCAGTGATCTTTGTCTCGTCTCCAGAATCTAATGAGATCTGCTATCTCTGTGCCTGTTAACTGATATACAGATTGGTGTAATATCTTTGTAGAGACCTTTTAAAACAATGCTTATGGGGCTTCCACTGTAAGTATCTCGGTAACCTCGCGTTATGTGACTTAAGTGTGTCATCGAGACGAATTAATCATTTCTCTGTCATTGTTTTATTCACTAGCAGGGTTATTATACTTTATAAATATGTGCGACGGCCGTTTTTCAACCAATGGATTCATCGTCAGGATTAGCAAAAAATCTATTAAATAAATTTAGGTATTATGTATCTGTTAAAAATAAACATTCTGGAAATTTCGGTGTCGATGCGCACGTTAGCTTACAGGATGAGGATAATATAAATAAATAAGAAGAATATATATAAAGAACTTCGAATCTGTCTTGGGTTGATTACAGATGTCCATGGGCGGCAGTGACCACTTGTCATTAGATGGACTGAACGCTCGTTTGCAACCTCCGAGTCATAAAAAAAATACATTCACACGCGTCCATAATTACTGTACGATGTACAAATCAACATTACTTAAAGTAAATAATAAAAGAATACTTGTACATACAAAACGACAACCCTAACTAATACTACTGGTTCCAAGGCTCTTTGTATTCCCACGGTGTAACGAAAAAATATTGCCTTTTACTTGACAAACGCTCTCAACAAAAAAACTCATCGACGTAATTAGTTGGAGCTCATTTCAACTTACTGTACGGCGATAATTCGCTTCTAGCTCGTAGAATTAAATTTAATTGAAAAAGTTCACGTTAATTCACTTTAAAATGGATTAATTATCAATCAAAGAGTAATCATTAAGTTATAATTATTGATGATATGGTCAAGGTTGCTTTATATTTTACCCTAAAATTATTCAAGGGCCGATATAACTACTCATAATTAGCGCAATCAAGGGAATACATAAAACATTGACAATAATAGATTACAAACCATAGTTTTCATTTAAAATCCGTTTAATGCCATATCAATGACAAAGCTAAAGTATTTATTACAAGAATGTGCAATATATTCGTGATATAAAGATGATAATCTTCTTTATCAATAACCGGCTGATATGTCTGTGATTAAACGTATCTCTGATAACGATATTATTGTAAGAGTTTCTTCTCGAGATAATGTTTGCTTGCGTTCTATCTTTGTTGTTTGTATAACTGTTTTGAATTCCGTCTCGTTTCGTGTCTGACTCAAATCTCTTTTTATAGCAATGAGGTGACAGACAAGCAGTCCACCTGATGGTTAATGCAGGCACGTGTTCATGGGCTGCAGTGACCACGCATGAACTTGTAGGTAGCCAAGACAAGATGCAAGTTCTTTCTTAGGTCGCTTAGAAACGAGTCTAATGAGGGATGAAGTATGTTTTTAGTAAAATAATTTTCTGAATCAAATCGATCGTTCTAGAGATAACTCCGTACTCCATACCAATGAACTTACACTAAACGTATATTTATTTTAAGCGGTTCTAAATATGTGTATGTAGTATCGCTAGCGTGAAAAGTTTCAGCATTTCATAAATGAACTTCGTTAGTTTTCACGCCACTTTCGTGTCAAGAATTTGCAACTTTTTTTGCAAATTCAAACCTCTCCTAAATTCAGTCATGTTGCTTTGAAGAGCTCATTTGCAAAATTGCGGGAACTTTGCAACTGGAAAGCCAATTAATCTAAAAGGTTAAAATGTGGAGTTTTTAATTCTGACATTGAGAATTTAATGCCGAGGTGTCAGCATAGAGGCGCGAGAGTTATGACTGCAGGCGTGCTTAGTCAGAACTTAGTTTCAAAAACCTTTGTTCACCTTAGGTTTCCATGAGTTTATTCTTACCATACAATTTTTGACTACTATGTATTTTTCAGTGAATAAGACGCGATTTTTAAAAATCCAAAGTTCAATTATACATAGTTTAGCACATCTGACTCCAGCGTTTTGGATGCGTGGAGTTAACATAAAAAAAGCGGTATAAGTTCATAAGAATGCTTGTTTCGTCTCGCGGAAGGACCGCAACATCGTCTGTTGTTATCATGTTACACCGAGTGCTGCTAACAGTTGAGGGATCCAGTGACTATGCTGCATCAAATTGAACTCTAACATACAACAATTTGAGTAGAAATTGTGAAAGGCGGGAAAATGTGTGTATGTGCGTGTGTTGGCATGTGTTCTGACGTCACGTGGCCGTGCGAGTGACATGAATTGAACTCTAAAACAATGCGATTAAAGTAGAAATTGTGAAAGTTGTATCAGATGTGTGTGTGTGTGTGTGTGCGTGTGTTGTCGCGTGTACACACGAATGACGCAACGTGCGGTACCGCACAAAACGAGTTTGATCGTAACATTCGATCTATTAATTATACATGCACGTATAATTTCGTCGGTGGAGCCGGCCGAATAACT
Source organism: Udranomia eurus (assembly GCA_018250275.1). Taxonomy (NCBI): domain Eukaryota; kingdom Metazoa; phylum Arthropoda; class Insecta; order Lepidoptera; family Hesperiidae; genus Udranomia; species Udranomia eurus. The sequence continues at coordinate 9,089 of DWNJ01001506.1, forward strand.
TCCGAGAGCCAATTACGTAGCCATTCGATACTTTAACGCGCGTTAGCTATGTGACAAAAATACAAAAAAAATAAAAAAGATTTATTCATTTATATATTTATGTTCTAGATTTGAAGTGAATTGAAAAAAAAAAGTGCATAGTTTTGTGTGTGTGTGTGATGGCGGTCCCTGGTTGCACCATTAGTGGGAGAGACCGTTACTTGTCAGTGATCTATAGATCGTGATCCATAGATCATGGTGTCGTCGTCGCCGCGTGCGCAGGCGCGGTCGCAGCATGACGTTGACCCAGAACGGATTAAGGCCTACTCTGTGAGTATTGTTTGGGTTAAATAAGCAACGTAAAAAAAGGATCCATTTAGGTCTTCTTTTTAAAAGTACCCTCTACCGTGGTAGCGGAACCGGGTCGTGTGGGATTTCCTCACACTAAAATCCCAAGACAGAATGGAAGTTCTTTTTTAGGTCGACTACAAATGCATTGCTACCCCTGCCTCGTTTAAGTATGCCCATCAAACACGAACACAGGTTCCACCTTCAAACGAATAAGTTGAGTTTACATTTGTATATTTGTTATTTAGACGACATACACACATTTTAATGGTTTAAAACTCATAGTATGATTTCAAGAATCAAACAACGCATAACATAAAGAGAACAATATGTTGTTCATATCGGTAATCAATATCGAAGTCGAAGGAAAATTAAAATTTTACTTATTTTTACTATATTCCTTTGCACTTATTTAAGATAATATATTTTAATTATTCAATCATGATCTTTTCTATAATTTAAACATATCAAATTTCATACTGTTTGTTTGATTAATTTGTTTCTTGGAAAAATACTACGTGCTTTCCTAAAGCTTTAAACAACCTACATTATAACACTATCAGAATTGGAAGTTTTGCCTAGAAAGCGTAGCAGACAGTTACTTTCGTCTTTATAATATCAAGTGTACCTAGAAAGATATTAATAGCACTGCACGCTCACTTCGAAGAAAATTTCTTAATTAAATTTTGCCGATTTTTCAGCTCCTCTAATGTATATAACATAGCTTTACGAAAGCTGCTAATTGAGAAACGGCGCCTGTTTTTAAGCTGAAAGCTGATTAAGATTCGAAAATAGATTACTGGTACATTAGTACAAGCTTTGCTTTTTAAGCGTAAATCCTAGACATTATAAGACGATGTATTTACCTGGGATTAAGTACTATTTTTTATTTTAAGATAATAAGGGTAATCGTACATTTAAATGAATCGCGTGTTAACCCATCTACATTCAAAGAGTTGTAAATTAGTATTGGGTTTGCTTAACTGTTGTAATGGTTATGATTTGAACCTGTGATAAGTCTGACCGTATTTTGATTCGTAATTTGATATTTTCTTTGTCACTCTCGATTAAGTATAAAAATTACGTTCCGTGTATAACAGGTGTCTTCTCGTATACACGTGTGTGCTTAAAAAGCATGATTGTGTGTAATGGTTTATTTCACTAACTTAATAAAACAAATAATAAGTAGATTTTGCTTCTTTCAAATTAAAATCGCGTCGCTTTATTAATAAATTGAACAAATTATTGGAAAACGCAATTACATTTATATTATTTCGTTAACCAAATATATTTAATGAGACTAACGTGTGGTTATTGTAAATCCGGAGAGGAATTGCTCAAGTGCAACGAAAACGAGGTAACTAAGAATATTATATTTTATACTATATATACATTATATATTTTATTATAGCATAATATACGTAACTAAAGCAGAGTATAATTTCTAAACAACTTTGTTGATGAAATTTATAGATAAAATATATCAAAATTATAAAAGAAAATGTCATATGAATCATGAAAATGTTGATTTTGAGCTATATCATTTTTAAACAACATCAAAGCATCAAACGAGTATACGGAAACGATCAGCAAGTTTCTACCATCCAGAGACAAGTACTGTAATCAAGACAAGACAGGATAGAGAATCTTTCTTAAGTCGACTCCGGCGTTGCTACCCCAGAGGAATAATCTCTCGATTAAGTCACCCTTCCACAGCCTTCAAACCAGAACACATAGCATAAACGTTGCTATTACAAGGCAGCAATAGGTGTGGCGGTGGTACCTCCTCCTGAGCCGAACCTTTTTGGTTATTGTTCTACACCCTTCTCGTTACAAATGCAACATTGTAACAGTTCATTAACAATAACTCGTAACCGATATGGCGCCTACTAACATACTTAAATGTAACCTTAGACTCCAACCTTTTAGCTCTATTCATGACACTATTTTCATTCAACAGCTTATAAATTGAAATGCAATACGGCGTATTAAAAGCCCTTTGTTGTCGAATTGTTGTAAAGAGGTAGTTCGATCGAGTTAAATACAAATATCGACCAACTCAATTCGTTTTGACAGTTTGTTTTGACAAAAACAATTTCGTAGGTAAAACGCTGTATAATAAGACTCCGCTCCGTACTCTTATGATTACTTCAAGTGTCACAATTGTGATACTTTAAAGCAATCATTAAATGCCTGCGTGCGGTCGTTAACTAACTATTCTTAATCATTTATAAATGCGTGTCGTTCAGTTGTTGTTATTTGCTCGTTGTTTGTTGTTTACGGTGGGACACGCGCGTGTGTGTCAATCACACTCACGCGTACACACTGTTTCTCTCTGTCTCTATGTGTGTTTGCGAATGAGTATGTGTGAGTGAGTATGTGTGTGATTGTCCTAATCGTAAAATTAATACGTGAAGCAATAACTTTGGTACCACTTTTTACAACAATTACACGAAAGGACAAGTATAAAATTGGCACAATCAAAGTTTATACGGAGAAGAAGTGCAGAAAG